>VWZI01014828.1:10708-34629 GCA_013396835.1 Psilopogon haemacephalus
CAGGGGAAAAAAAAAAAAAAAGCCTCAATCCCTCTGCTGAAATAATCCTCTTTATCTCTTTTACAGTCAGCAGCATAAACTACGAAGTTTTGAGACATTAATTCCTTTTAATTATTTGCACTTTTTTTTGGTCTGGTGTTTCACAAGCTTGTTCCTCTCTCACCCCATCTTGTGACATTGTTAAAATCACCTCCTATTTACCTAGGCAGAACTGCAGGAGGCAACTGTGTAGATAAAGGCTTTATATGCATCTCCACTACTGGTATCTGTGGCCATCCGTATCCTGGGCTGCACCCAAAGCATGATGAGGGAGGTGGTCCTGCCCCTCTGTTCTGCTCTGGTGAGACCCTACCTACAGCAGTTCTGGTGCCACTCAAGACAAGAAGGACATGGAACTGATGGAGCAAGTGCATAGGAGGTTACGCAAAGATGATGAGAGAGCTCTAGCACCTGCCCTATGAGGACAGGCTGAGAGATTTGAGGCTGTTCAGCCTGGAGAAAAGAGGGCTCCAGGCAGACCTTTCAGCAGCCTCCCAGTACCTGAGGGGAGCTAGAGGAGAGAACTGGGGAGGGACTTTTGACAACGGCTGGGAGAGATAGAAAAGAGGTGATCTAGACTGGAGATGAGGAAGGACATTGAGTGGCTGGAGCATGTTCAGAGAAGGGCAACAAAGCTGGTGATGTATCTGGATAATTTGGTGAACTATCTGGATAACAGGTCTGATGATGAGCAGCTGACCTAGGGTTGTTCAGCTGTTGGAGTGAGGTGGGTGTTGGTCTCTTCTCCCAAGGACCAAGCCAACCATTTCCTCTTGTCTTGTTGTTCGGTCCTTGTTCATCAAGTCCAACCATTAACTCAGCACTGCTTGGCCACAACTATACCACACCATTCAACACAGCTTTGAAATCCCTCTAAGGATGGGGAGTCCACCACATCCCTGAGCAGCCTGTTCCAGGCCTTGATAACCCTTCTGGGAAAGAAAGGTTGTTTCCTCTTACCCTGTCACTTTTCTTTGGGAGATCTGATTTTGAGTTTTATAGCAGTAACTGCAAGCTCCTGGTAACACTGACATGGGCATATGAAGCACAATGGATTGGGTCACATGATAAAAAATGGGTAGTTCTCCCCAAGAAGTCATAACAAAGCAAAAAATGAAGAATAGGAAAGTATTTAAATAGAAGAGTCCTGCTCTGAGAGATGCCAATATTTGGTTACTTGAAATTTAAACACTTTGCTTGCATCCCTTCAGGAAAGCTTCTGCATTTTCTGCCATCTGAAACACTCACATATCTATGTCACCAATTAAGACTTTAAATACTGCATTTATTATGTGGCTCTGTGATACTGACTGGCTGTTAAAAAGGTAAATTGAATAGGAAAATTTGAGATGAAGAAAAAGATTTAAATGCAGCATATGTTGTCCTTAGGTGCATGTGTAAGCTTAATACAATATTCATCTAAGGAATTTTAACTGCATCAAGAAGTATAAATTTGGTTAAGAAAGAACTAAAACACTATTAACTATATTGGAAATGGATCATTTTAGGTATTGCAAGCACAGTTCTTCTGAACATAAACTTTAGCTTAATATGAACAGTAATTTTGCTGGATTTGATACAAGAGATACACAAGTCTTTTAATAATTATCATATATTTCATAACACTAAGGATGGGAGAAAAATCTCTATTTTATTTTCCTGTTTTCTATCAGAGACTTCTCTTACTGGTAAATCTAACATCTTTTTAAGAGAATATTCTTCCAAAGCCAGCTTGGGCATTTAAAGGTAGCTGTTTTTATTTTAATACAGCTGTGTCCATTTCTTGCCAGGTGCAATGCTCACCCACCATAGAACTAGTCACAAGAAGAGCATTCTTGTCAGTAGGTTGACATGAGCCACTGACACAGACTGATTGCAAGAGGTTAATTGCAGCTGTTAATGGTGAGAATCTGGCACCCTCAAAGTTGAAGTGAAGTGCACCTTCTGGCTTGGTTTAATTCACAAGAGATCCAGTTTGCCAACTAAGACTGCTCTAGGATGATAGCAAAAGCACAGCAAGGACAGTGGGACATTGGCTTCAGAAGCATACAACTGAACCAAGCTAGAACACCACCTAGATGCATTTCCCAGCTCTGTTTCTCTAGATACAACTCCAAAAGACTGAATGTTCTAAACAGATTTCTGCAAACTGATGAAAATCACCAAGAGAAAGGAAAAGTATAACCACAGAACCATAGACTTGTTCTAGATGGAAGAGACTTTAGTATCATTGAGTCCAACCATTAATCTGGAGCTAAACCAGATCTCTCAGCACCTACACATCTTCTCAATCCCCCCAGGGATGGAGACTCAGCCACTGCCCTGGACAGCCTGATCCAGCTCTTGAGAACCCCTTTAGGGAAGAAACTGCTTTTCATATCCAACCTAAACCTACCCTGGCACAAGTTGAGGCCATTTCGTTTTGTCTGCTGATTGTTCCTCAGGAGCAGAGTCTGACCCCCACTTAATTCCAATCTCCTTTCAGGTAAAAGAAAATTACAGGTACAGGTTACTTCTGGGGAGACTCTGATTAAAAGGAAAAATTTTCATAAAAGCTAACAGACATTGGAATAATCCCCAGATAAGTGGTGGAGTCTTCAGCATTGGACATTGCTATAATTCAGCAGGACAGGAGCTGGGCTATTTTCTCTAGACTGTGCTTCTGACAAGAAAGGTTGGCCCAGATGATCCTTAAGGCCCCTTTCAACCTGGCAGTCTACAATTCTATGATTGCTTGCCCTCACTATCAAGGTCATGGATGCTGCTTGCCCTCGAATTACCAGTGCTCTGCAGTGAAGGAGACAAGTAAAAAGGTAAAACTCCATGTTGGATGATGTGGAAAAGCAGTAGGAAAGTGGAAGGGTACAAAGAAACCATAAAGAGTGGAGATAAGGATGAAGAAGTAATGGCTTCAAATTGGAAGAAGCTTTTGAAAGAGAGAAAAACACTGCCCAGGGAAATGGTAATCATCCCCGAAGGCTGTAGGCATGGCACTTTGGAACATGGTTTAATGGTCATGGTGTTGTTAAGGCAGTGATTTGACTTCATGATCTTAGAGGTCTTTTCCAACCAAACCAATGCAGTGATGATTATCTTACACATTAGGGAGACGTTCTTCCCCATCAGAGTGATGAGACAACAGAACATGTTGCCCACAGAAGTTGCAGAGCCTCCAACCATGGACATATTCAAAGCCAGGATGAATGATACTTTGAGCAACCTGGTCTAGTAGATGTCCCAGCCCACGGCAGGGGGTTGGAACTAGATGACCTTAAAGGTCCCCCCCAACCTAAACCATTCTATGATTCTATGAATAACGGGCAGTGAACACGTGGGGAATTATAAAAGAGACAATTAAACAACAGAAACACTGCACAACATGTTTCTGAAGACTTGGGAATGTAAAAATTAATTTCTGACCTTCATGTACTGATTCATAACTGGGTTTTGTTGTTGTTTTTTAAAAGAAGCACTCAGATCAGGACAGTCAGGATTTGATTCTCCTTAAAACTACGTAGAAAACAACTCCAAATTATTTTTGAGGGATTTTGAACATACTGCACCTTCTCAAAAGCAGACCCCACCTACCAAAAAACAGCATTCACAAACACAGAACTGCCTCTGAAACCAACAGTGGCCTTGATAAAACGTGAAATGCTTCACCTGTGTGCCACAGGTCAAAACCTCTGAAAACCACGGTGATACTTTACTACAGGACAAAAGAAGAGAGTGAGTTAAGTGCACTGAAACTTGCAAATGGGAGCTGTGATATATACTTTGGCACGGAGTGCAGTTGGCAAGTCAAGAGTAAAAGCAGTAATAATTGCTTATGCACAATGGCATTGCAACTAAATGCCTACAGGTCAGTGCATGTCTGTTTTCAACCCCAAAGAAGACAATGGTCAGCTAAACGCAACACCTCAGCATTTTCATTTCAAAAGAATTAGCTGAACTCTCTTTTTTTTTTTTTTTTAACAGAAATCCTATCCTGCTGCCATGCAATCAGCAGACAGAATAACCCAAATAATTTACTCTTTTTCTGTTACTCCATGACATTGTAATCATGTTGTCAATGTTTCGTTGTCCATGTTTCAGCACTTAAGACAATCATTCCAACTTACAGAACTGACAAAGTTGGAGGTAAATTTTAAGGTAAAATACTGAAATAACTTCTGTCTGAATTAANCAATTTTTTCCTTTCTATGATTGACACAAAGCCATTAGATCCAGAGGAGGCCACAGCAACAACAGAAGGGCTGGAAACTTTCTGCTGTGACAACAGGGTGAAAGAGTTGAGGTTGTTCAGCATGGAATAGAGAAGGCTTCCGGAAGATCTTTCGATGGCCTTTCAGTAATTAAAGGGGCTGATCAGAAGCTGGGGACAGACTGTTGAGCAGGCCCTGTTGAGACAAGACAAGGGGGGATGGTTTGAACTCAAAGAGACAGATTTAGACTGGAGAGAAGGAAGAAATGTTTGACACTGAGGGTGGTGAGACATTGGCCAAGGTTGGCCAGAGAGGTGGGATATGCCCCATCCCTGGAACCATTGCAGATCAGGTTGTTTGGGGCTCTGAGCGACCGGCTGTGGTTGCAGATGTCCCTATTGACTGCATAGACTCAATGACCTTGAAAGACCTCTCCTAACCCAAACCAGTCTATGGTTCTCATTCTGTCTTGAATTAGTTAGGCAGCAGAAAAATATATACAATAACAACAGTGATGACAATGTGGATTATCAAATGCTTTGAACTTCTGGTTATTCATATGAACACTCTGTATGAAGAAAACAATCTGAGAGACTCCAAAGATGAGTGTTGTGAAAAGATGTCAAGAAAGTCCTTTTAATGCAAGTGTGCTTCATTTTGGAGATCTTTACTCCTGGCAAGTATTTGGTGGAAGACAGGCCTTTCTGAAGGATGGGCTCTGCTTGCTTGAGAACTGGAATGGAGACTGAGCTTTGAGGAAATGTGGTTGGGAAGCATTTGTATAGAAAATCTCCATTCATGACTCAGTTCAGGTATCCTGGCACCACTGAGTTCCACACTACCCACAAACCTTTAGTGAAGCATTTTCAACATGACTATGAAGCTTCAAGTTGGGATATTAGAATCATGAATAAAACCTGAAGAGGATTTTTGAAATATAATAAATGAGTAAATCAGTACCAAAAGTGGAGGGGAAAAAATAATCATTCACCTGAATTTTAGTGTAGGCGCCATGCTGTTAAAATTAGGCTTATTGACAAAGTCATGTTTTAACATCATTGCTAACTCAAAGAGGATAATGACCATGTTGCAGAACCAGAGATGGAAAATCCTCAGCTGGCCACAGATGTAAATAGTGAAGAGAATACACAACTAATACCAAAGAACCTACAGGGCTTACTGGTTTAGATTTTTATAAAGAAAAAAAATTAAATGAGATTAGGATTGTAAAAATTACACTGAATAGAACAGGAATAATAGTTCAAAGAACATACACATAATGAGAGAAACAAATTTAAAAGACCCTGAGATTATAATCATTTGCTAAGCTCACATTAAGTTTGCAGAATAAGAGAGTAGGTTTGCAGAATAACAAGGGTAAAAGTGAGGGGGGAAAAAGCAGCTTGGGAAATCACAGGCAACAGACCTCTTTTATATTCAGCTCTGCAATCTTCCCTATCACTTTTGGTATTAAGATACCAAAATAAGAGATGATTAAAAGAAAAGACACACAAAAATAATTAAATGCTGAATCACCAGCAAACTGCTAGCTTAGCTGAGAGGTGGCCATGCAGGAATGCTTGAAATGTTCAAGTACATGGCTAAGAAAAAGAAATAAGGGAAAGACACGGAAATGTAACTAGGAATAGTCACATTAAATCAATAAAAGGGGAAAATGCATGCTGCATATCAGGAAATTCCTCCTGACAGAGAAACTGTGGCACAGTTTCTCAACAAACTAGAAGAAACACTCAGTGGCATAATGAAGGGAACAATGCTGAACTAGCAGGGGGGCAGACCAAAAGATCTAAGAAGTATTTCCTCCATCTAATTTTAACAGACTATTAAAGGAGACAATCAATAGTCAGGGAGGTAAGTTATTTTGATAAGCTCCATGGTTTTCCTCCTTTCAGAGGAAAGACCATGGTTGAAGTTGGGAGAAGAAAAAAAGAGGAAACACCAAGCTGTGTGCTTTCTGGCAGCTACTGTTTCCCATTGTAGATGTTACCATTAACTTTACATATGAAGAGAGATTGAAATAATCTAGAGAGGTCCCTCACACTACAACACTGAGATAAAGAAGAACTTAAAAGCAACACCACACGGTTTGGCACAAAATTAAATAGGGAAGAAAAGAGTCATGTTTCCTGGGGGAAAGAGACTGAATATGATGAGGTTAGTCACACTATTAGTGGGGCCAATAATGTCACTTAGAAGGAAAAGTAAGTGCGATATGTACCTGAATTTTTCACATAGTTTCAATTTGGCAGAGAGAGTATTGCAGCATTGAAGTTAAATGGCAGCAGGACAACTCCATCTATTAAAAAGCAAAGGGATCCAGCTGTTTGGGCAGCTTTGGTCAACAATTCAACTGTCAACAAATCAGCTGAACAACAGGTGAAATGAGAGTCCAAAATGTGGCTCTCATAATCAAAACAAAAGCAAACTCAGTACTTGATATGTAGAGTACTATACAATTTCAGTAGAATACAGGTCAAATCAAGAGTGCCAAATGTGTCTCTTATAATTAAAAAAAAACAAAAACAAAACAAAGCAAACCCAATATTTGATACTTGAAGTACAACACAGAGCCAGAATACTCTTGCATTTGGATATTGCATTCACATGATATTCCACACACTTCTACCCACAAACCACTAGCAGTTTAGACTGAATGGCTCAGAAAACAGCAGGATTTTTTATTATGAGGTGCTCTTAGTGCAATTAATACAGTCAGCCGCTTTGGGAGCAGTGGTAAGCATGAGCTACTGGTAATAGACTGGTTAAAAGTATTGCCTAGGGAAAACACTGGAAAACAAGCGTGGTCAAGCAGCTCACATACAGAAATACAAACCCCAAACTCTTCATTTTGCAAGCCTGCTGTGCTGCTGAATTAGCATCTGCATTTCAGTCAATTCACAAGCCTGTTGTATCTCAGTATCTGTAGCTGTGAAAGGAGCATAAATAACATTTATGTATTTACTTTATGAAACTTTGGCTGGAAACCCCCTGGGGCAGGTAATGGTTCTCTCAAGTAACTCTTCTAAAGACTGAGCAACGGACAGCACATCCTACTATGTAGGATGCTGCAAGAGGTAAAATATTTGGGCAATATGCTAAATTTTTAGACATGTGTCTAGCATCTATCTCACAAATCAACCTTTTCTGTTGGTTTTGTTCCACGTTGCAGTCCAGAAACTAATAAAGAACTTCCCAAACTCTTTTAAATGCTTCGTAGAATAGAACAGAACAGAATAAGCCAAGTCGGAAGAGACCTCCAAGATCATCCAGTCCAACCTAGCACCCAGCCCTAGCCAATGGCACTATGTGCTCCATTTAGTCTTTTCTTGAACACCTCCAGGGATGGTGACTCCACCACCTCCCTGGGCAGCCCATTCGAATGGCAAATCACTCTCTCTGTCAAGAACTTCCTCTTAATATCCAGCCTATACTTCCCCCAGCACAACTTGAGACTGTCCCCTTGTACTGTTGCTGGTTGCCTGGGAGATGAGACCAACTCCCACCTGGCTACAACCGCCCTTTTAGGAAGTTGTAGACAGCAATGAAATCACCCCTGAGCAACCTCTTCTCCAGGATAAACAACCTCAGCTCCCTCAGCCTCTCCTCATAGGTCTTGCGCTCCAGGGCCCTCATCAGTTTCACTGCCCTTCTCTGGACATGTTCCAGTACCTCAACATCTCTTGAATTGAGGGGACCAGAACTGGACAAAGTACTCAAGGTGTGGCCATACAGTACTCAAGGTGTAATGATTAAATGCTTTGCAGACTAGTAAAAGAGCAGAAATTTCAGGACATTAATTGCTTAACAAGCAGACAGGCTTGGAAAGGTAATTTTCAACAACCAGAATTGAGATGAAGTTTGAGGAACAGGAAGGGCAGAGTGGGAAAATCAGAATAATTTCTATGTGAATTGTGAAGGGCTTCCAAAGTACCACAGCCAGGATGAATTTACTGCATGTCCACACACAGAATCATAGAATTGCTTTGGTTAGAAGAGACCTGTAAAGTCACTGAGTCCAACCATTGACCTAACATCACCACAGCCATTAAAGCACATCCTCAGGTGCCATGTCCATGCATTTCTTGAACACCTCCAGCCACTGTGACTCCACCCACCTCCCTGGTCAGCCTGTTCCAGTGACTGACTACTCTTGCAGAAAATAACTTTTTCCCAATCTCCAACTTAAACCTCCCCTGGCACAGTTTCAGGCCATTTCCTATCGTTCTGTCACCTAATACTAAGGAGAAGAGGCCAACCCCCACCTCACTGCAACCTCTTTTCAGGGAATTGCAGAGTACCAGAAGGTCTCCTCCCAAGCTCCTTTTCTCCAGGCTTAAGAACCACTGTTCTCTCAGATGCTGTTTATCAGACCTGTTCTCCAGACCTTTAACCGGCTCCAGCCCCTCATTGTCCTTCTTGGAGTGAATGGCCCAAAACTGAACCCAGCATTTGAGGTGTGGCGTCACCAGTGCCCGTTATAGTGGCAACCAGCTCCTTCTGAATAGTTGTATCACTGCTACACAAAGACCTTAGGCTTCCCTGTGCTCTCTTGTTATGTGGAAAACGGAAGACTCCTGTCCTAGCTCTTCATAGTGCAGCACTGGTTTTGGGAAGGTACAGAACTGGGAACTTGAAGAACAATCCCAGCTGCAGCATGCAACCTTTCTCCTTTGTGAACAGATTAGCACAGATTCCACTGAAATGGGCAAGAGCCTCTGGGCAACACCTGTACTGCTCAGACAATTACTTGCTAGCCTGAACTTGGCATCAAAGCCCTTGATCACAGGCACAATATTTGACATAAGTCTGCAGCTTGCTTTGCTTCATGCTTCACAGATTTCACATTCTGGCATGTTTCTGAAGCAAGCCAAAGACAATGCATATTGGAACATGCCTTGATGTTTGGATGGAAAGGTTCACCTTCTAACTGATAACAGATGGAGACACAATGCATAACCCACTGCATGATTCATTTAAAGACTCTCTCTTGCTCGGCAGCTTTAGCATTTCAGTAATCTAACTACTCTCTCTGAGAGCTGGGGTGGGTATCAAGCGTTGGGCTCCTTCCGACATAACACTGCCAGAACTCTGCAAACAAGGTCAGCAATGAAAGTGGCTTTGGAAAAGGGTACCAGTAAGTTAATTAACTGATGCAGATAAAACCTCTGAGCTCATCTCAGAGATGAACTTAGGCTGCCAAGTGTCAAGAAGAGAAAAACATTTCATATGTTTTCTGTGTTAAGCTACCATTCCCCAAAACCTCCAGGAACTCACAAGATCTATCACTGTTTTGACTGAGTGCTTGGATGAGGAGTACAGAAGACATCAGCTATCGAGCCACACACAAAGTTTGACAAATGATGTCACAAGCATGCAAACACTTACCTAGAGGCTGCAGACACATGCGCACCTCTGATATTGGGTTCAAGCCCTTGTCAATAACTGAAGGTAGCAACACCTGCCTTTTGGCAGGCAAGAGCTGATCAAAGTTCCTGTGAGCACTCTCTTCTGAAATGCTGCTAGAGATTATTTCTTTGCTCATAAGGAATCCAAGCTGAGAGGAAAAGGAGTGGAGCAGATAGTCCACAGAGACCAAGGAACACTCCCTTTGTTAGCACACACTACCACTGGTATCCTCAGTTTTGCCACTCTTCCCAGTGATGTGGCAATGCTGAGCCTGGTAACCTGTAAAAGCAGGACTCTACTACAACTCTTGACACTTCATGTGGGTTAGAAACACTCAGAAGTTAAGTCAAAATGAAAGAAATAGCTGAGAAATAGTAGAAGTAAATGGGGCAATCTCAGTGGGTTGGAATATTGGTCGAGCACAAGTCTAGGAGACAATGAAAACTTGCTTTGGACAACTTCTTACAATGTCAACTTGTCTAAAGAACCTAAACAAATCCAATAAGGCCACTTCTCTTGTAAAAGGCTCTTGTGAGAAGTGTCCTTCAAGAGGAACATGGAAGAGAGGTGGATTTGGGGAAAAAGTGGATTTACATACTGTAACAATGGATAATGAAGGTTATGCCACATCAAATAAACAGGCCAAGGTGCCTTTGAAGGCTGTGGCTTTTTCCCAAGTATGGCAGCTGTTGCTGAAGAGGAAGAAAGCTGCTGCTTTCTGTTGTACTTTGGTTTTGCCGAAGCAATTTACCTGGTGAGACAACATTATTTTCTACTTCAGCTGAAGGCAGCTGAGTTCTTGTGCAGTAATCTGTAGGTACTCTTTCATTCATATGAGAAATAAGCCTTCATTATCCCTGGTCCTGAAAGTCTGACTACAGTATCCACTTCCCTGGGGAGGCCATTATGTCATACACCCAGCAACCACTCATCTGAAAGTGCAATGCCATTCTGGGGTGTGCTATTAGAAGGGCTGTGGTTAGCAGGTTGAAAGAGGTTCTCCTCCCCCTCTACTCTGCCCTGGTGAGGCTGCATTTGGAATGCTGTGTCCAGCTCTGGGCCCCTCAGTTCAAGATGTACCTCAGGGAACTGCCTGAAAGAGTCCAGGGCAGAGCCACCAAAATTATGAAGGGAGTGGAACATCTTCCTTACAGGGAGATACTAGGAGAGCTGGGGTCTTTAGCTTGGAGAGGAGGACCCTGAGGGGTGACCTCATTCTTGTTTATAAATAAGTAAAGGGTGAGTGAGGAGTGAGTCAGGCCCTTGGTGATGCTGAACAACAGGACAAGGGGCAATTGTGGAAGCTGAGGCACAGTAAGTTCCACATAAACATGAGAAAGATTTTTTTTCACTGTGAGGGTGATGGAACATTGGAACAGGCTGCCTAGGGAGGTTGTGAAATCTCTCCCTCTGGAGATATTCAAGACCTGCCTGAATGCTTTCCTGTGTGATCTGGTATAGGTAAGTCTGCTCTGGCACGGGGGATGGAGTGGATGATCTTTCAAGCTGCCTTCCACCCCCTAACCTTCTGTGATTCTGTGGTGGGAATCATCATCATTCCTATAACCAGCTTTGCTACCAACAGAAATGTCCTTTACTTCCTAATTTCTCCTGGATGACCGAAAAAGTCCAGTAGCAGACGTGTCATGTAGCCTTAAAAAGGAGAAATTGGCAATTTGGCACTGAATTTGTCTTAGAAAAGGAGAAGAATATAATCTTTTTTTGATAGTATGCCCAGCTCTGTATTGTTTTTGCAGCTCAAATACCACCAAGTGTTTTCTCCCCTTCTCTTGTCTTTTTCTACCCAACCTTCAACCCAGTGTTGAGTTAGAAAACTGATCTTGGCAGTTATGAAAAATCAGCTTTAAGGCCAGAATAGAAATTATAACACACATTCAGAAAAACTATGTTGGCTGGATATACATCCACCCAACTGCACTCTTCCCTGTTTTTTTTTACAAAACACATAAATCCTCAGTCATGAATTTGAGCTTTACAGGCCTACATCTTCACATAAAATAGACATGTTTCAGACTGTACTAATAAACTTTAAGGCAAATCCCTATAACTACATTATTATTGTAGCCTGAGATAAACCTTAATGTGCAGTTAAGAAGTGACATAAGATAAAAACTGTTATACTTGCTGCTTGTCTGCACAGAAATCCTACCATCTTTATCTTAAAAAAAAAAAATCTTTTTTTTTATGTAAAAAGACACATATCTCTTTAATAAAGCAAAGATGTTATTAAAAGTAAGCCCATGTCAGCAAAGCTTATCGACTGTGTGATATAAACCTTAAATGCAGTGGTAACCATTTCAGAAAGAACACAAAAGCCACATCAAAATGATACAAGACTAAGACTCACAAATGTAAGGAAATTATTTCCAACTGGCCACAGAATATGGAATTATCTTTTTTTCCTACAACTCACTGCATTTTTTACCTAGGTAATGTGGCTCACATGGCAAAGTACAGTTCTAAAATAATTCATTGTTCAGAGACCCTTATCAGCTGCAAAGCTCAAGCTGGAGCAGGGCCATATCAGCTGCAGAGCCAACACATAGCAGAGTGAAGAGTGGAAAGGACAGATTGCAGTGTCTCCCCATTCTGCTGCGGCTATTGCAAAATACCAACCTCTGAATTTCCATCCTGTTTTTTACCTGAATGCCAGTTTATTATTCGAATGGAACTGTGGCATATTAGTGTGAAAAAGAGTGATACAGAAAACAAATTAAAGAGAGTCTGCTGCAGCATTTTTAAAATCGTTTTAGGAAGGGAAGGTCCATTTTTGCTGGAAACCTTATGTGGAAAGGTTTCTAATATTATACAAAGATAGGAGGGCATNTTAACTTTCATTTAGAGGCTGAACAAAACAAGCAACCACACCAAACAAGAAAGCGGATGGGCCCAAACCCCAATTCCCACCTCAATGTCAATCAAAACTCAGCATCTGTAATGTATGTTTTGATTTTTTTTTTTTCTAAATGAAGGAAGGGATGATGCAAATGGTAACATCTAGACTTGTCATCTGTACACCAAAGCTCTCATTCAGCCAAACATATGCTGAAATTTAAGCATATTGAAACAAAGCCCAAGCCTCAGCCAAACTGAATTCAAAGTGGCTTAGATATTAAGGCCACACTTCTGCAAGACAAACACGAGTATGATAAAACTAAAGCACAATCTTAAATTTCCATGACTACAAAAACATGTTTTAAAACATCTTCATAATAATAATAGATGCTATAATAGTGATTTTCATCATTAGACCTCAGAAGAGGAAGGAGAAGGTTTTTTTACCCCCTTGTAACAGGGAGGCTCTGTGGACTGACCCTAAACCACCCATCAGGAGAGGCATGAACAGAACCCACGTCTTCTGAATGTTAAGCAGACCATGCTGCAATAGCTTGGGGTGCAGCTTAACAGATAGAGAAGCTTTGCTGAACAAGCCTAACTCTTGAAATCAAAGCCGGAAAGTTAAAGCTGATACTGTTAAGAACTGCTGTTAAGAAATTGTTTCCAAATCCCGAACATAGGGGCTAACGTGTCTTTGTGAGCCAAAAGAAAACTGACCACCTCGAGAATCCCATCCAAGGGCAAACGTGACTCTGGATGAACTCTGTTGAGGTTCGGCATCTCAGGATCAACTCCTGCTTACAAAAGTGAGTGAAGACAGAGCCCCATGGCAGATGAGACTCCACAGAGCACGGCAGCTGCTGTCTGAGCTTCCTGAACACCCAAACAAAGACGGCTTCGCTTTGCTTAATGTAGGCACAAGATCTGAATCAACAAAGCAAAATGTTTCAAAGTGCAATTTGACAACTTAGATAGTGCCTGGACACAGAGGACTTTGGTTTCTGTTACACACTGTTACTAACTTTGAGAAACACGACTGGACTGAAAACACAAACTGCACCCAGTATTCTCCAACCCACCTCCTTAATATGTGATGCCTAAAGATATTTTCAAATACATGCCTAACAAAAGGACCTCCTGCAAAAGAGACCTTGACTATCTGCTGCTTTTGTTGTTGTTTTTTTCCTGATGTTTGAGAGATTTCAGTGTATTTGTCAGGAAATAATGTATTTTCTTCTGAATGCCTGAATATGCATTTGGTGTCTAGGTTTACCATATGCACCTGAAAATGCTGATCTAATTGCATACAGGAGAGTATAAATCTTTACTGTAAAAAAACAAACCAAATCCTCCCCCCCCAAAAGAACCCCACAGCCTAAATAAATTATTTATTTATTTCAGTAATTTAAATTCTAATTCTTGTTGCTTATACTCTAAGGTCCCTTCCAACCCAAACCATTCTGTGACACTAAAGAGCATATACACGTATGACTGGGGAAAAAGTAATTACTTAAGTGGGAAAATCTCTATAAATATCTATATTACAAAAAATAGATTTAAAAGCAGATTTTAAAAGTAGAAAGCAGAAAAAACAAAGCACTGAAAAAAATCATTCAATGGCTTTAGATGTTCAGGGTGCCTGAGCCATGCCTTTTACTAATAGCTCACTCCACAACTGCACAACCACACCACAAAATAGGGAACCCCTGACCACACAGTGCTGTTAAGCGGCACCAAACTGATGCTTCTCCTCTGCTCTTCAGGACTGGTTGGGATGCACGTCTCCATCTTCAGCATCACTGCCAACCAGGATTGCCCACTGCTATTCACCATCCCCGTGAGGCCCCTACTACAGCAGAGATTTATTTGCACAGGGGGTGGCAGAGGGATTAGATGTCCTGCAAATGTCCAGTTTGGAATCAAGGTGTAAGGCTTCTGTTCCAAGACAAAAGCTTTAATTGTGCATTTTTTAAAGAAGAAAGGAAAATATGGAATTTTGATCTGCACTCAAACACTGAGCTATTAAGCAGTTACTGAGCAGTTATACACAGTTATTAAGCAATATTGCCAGTTTATCTGTGGCTGACTGTAAAATATAATTCACTGAGGACATTTATAAAGGAAGGGAAAACAAAAGACGGGCAAAAATAATTTATAATCATTAAAAATTTTAACTAAACAATTCTGTGATTCTGTAATCCATAAATCATTATTAAAATAATATTTTAAAAATCCTATAGATGTATTTTCAAAAGACAAAAGGCATTAATTATTTTGAAAAATTAATATTAACCTGTGTTAAATAAAAAAAAAAATCCACCATTTAGCTTGGTAGAAATGCTAAATAGTACATTTTAGCCTGGTATTTAGAAATAATGTATACAAGAATTCAGAAATAAAATTTAAAATATACATTACCAATAGGATATAAATCATGAAGGTAAATCTAAATAAACATTATAAAAATAAATTATTGAAGCACATTCTGAAATATATATATACATGCTCTCCACCTTCAAGTTACTCTTTATTACTCACTCTCTGGTAAGAGTACGTTTCCCACAGGGATCCATTATGTAAATCCATACATATAAAAAAATGTATGAAGCACAGTTGGAACAAAAGACCAGAATTCAGGCTTAACTTTAATACAGCTAGAAGTTATACCAACTAGCATTCCCCATACCCCACAGTAACTTCCTTCAGTCTCTAATTATGTGACAGCAGCAGAACCTATGAATATAATTTGTGAAACTGTCTACACTTTTAAGACTCTTAATAGAACTGTAAATTGAAAGAGCAAACAAAAATTCTCCTGCAATGAGTCATATGTTGCAGTAATATTTTAGAAAGAAATATTACATGGTAACAGATACAGGTTCTGATATTCTCCTCAGAGCCAAAGTCATCACATGCATCTGAATATTTAAAATGCTGACAAACACTTGTAAAAACATCCTTGTTCCTATCACACTTGTAATACATTTTTTTTCTTGGAGGCAGTGGTCTCAGCATTGCAACTATGGAAGCAAAAAAAACCCAAAAAACAGGGTATTTGTCAGCCTGTGCTCTTACCAAAACCTTCTGCAGTTTTATGACTGAGGAAGCACACATCAATCAAGAATTCCTACAGCTTGATTCCACCTTTCACGCATCTAGAACTCAATAAATATGTGAATGCTGCTCTGCGTGCGAGTGCGCACATTCACCAGCCCCATCACAAGTTAATGTATCTGTTTGGTTATTGTCTGCCCATTACAGCCTGGCAATTTTCATCTCTTTAACGTCACTTGGGTTCCAATTTTTTTTCATTTTATGTGGGAAGGAAGCAGAGGTGACACAAATAACAAAAAAAACCCACCCTGAGTTGTTTCACACTGAAGATTTTTATTTCCTTCCTACTGCAGAGCAAGAACTCAACAAGTTGCTTTCGTCATTTCTTAGGTTATTTAAAATATTAATCTGGTGAGGAGTTAAAACCAGAAGCTTAGACACATAATGCAGGGACTTGGATGTTTTACTTTTGTGCCTCAAATACATTAAGAAACCCCAACCTTTATCTGGAGATTTGAGAGATTTTCTTATCTGGCATTTCTGCCATGTACTTCATGCATTTCGATAGATAATCCGGTACAAAACCACTTCTCAGCATCAATATGATCCCAAATCAGGTAAGATTACTGCATGGACAAACTGATGTTTTTAACTTCCCATCAGATTGTCGTTTTGGGACAGACCTCTCACCACTTCTGCTGGCATTATACAGCCTGAAGTGTTTTTTGTAAACAAGTAAAGAGATAGCAAAGCACAATACAGAACCTGCTGCAGTCTTCCTCCTCAATGAAGCAGCAGTATGACTTGCAAGGGAGACATCTGAGAAACAATGATCTCATCTGACAAATTATGATCTTATTTTCTGCTGCTGAGAAATGGTGATGAAGCCCTCACAGCAACCTGCCTCAGCCTCATCATCTACCACCCCAGCTGCGGTGCTCCCACCAAGACGGTTTCCATAGTCCTGTTCCCCAGTTTAGTTTATTTCTCTTTACTCTTCCCTCCCTTTGATCCTGCCTTGGCTCGGAGCTACTCTGGGTGGTCTCCCATCATAACCCAGCGATCAGTGTGTCTCTACACCGGTTGCCTTCTGGGGGGACTCCCATCAGCTGTGCTCTTACGTGCACCTGACAACTTTATTAGCCAGCTCTGATTGCGCCTCAGAACATCTCTACAGTGCTCATACCCTTCCTCAAACAACCCCACCTTTGTAGTTGACTTAGAACAAATAATTCCATGAACACTTCAGCTTTTATACTCAATAATAAGGTTGAAATGAAGAGAATTTTCACATTATGTGCAAGCTGGTGGTTGGTTTTCATGTTTGGGCTCAAAAAATCAATTCTGGATTGATTTTTGTGTATATATTGTTATTGTCAGAGGATTAATTGATGAATTTTTCATTTGATGAGTCAGGTGGAATGGGCTCCAAGGCACACAGTGAGGAGAATTTTAATTTGGTTCTGCTTCTTGGTGCTAAGCGGCAAAAATTAACAATTGCCGTACTTAACTCTGTTAGAATTTTCTTGCTCAAAAAATAATGTCTAGTGTACATCTGAGTGCAAAGCTGAATTTCTGAGTGTGTGCACATCCTACATTAAAATTTGCTGAAATAAGAAGTTTCTGAATGTATTTTCATTTTAATTTTTTCATCTTTTTTTTCCCAGTGTCCTTTAGTTTTACATCTTTGCAGATTTTCACACTTGCTGTCATTAAAACATAATTGGAATCCAGAAACCAGGAAAGAAGAAAAAAAAAAAACAACCATAGATTAACACCAGAAATTTCTATTCAATGGAAGGTACAACCCTCTTAAGTTTCACTTACACTGTGCAAGAACTTGGGGTTTTTTCACCATGGCTTTCGAGTAAAAGAAATAAACCACAAGTCTTATATTTTACATTTACCTTTTCATTTTAAGCTCCACAGCAGAAGTCAATCTTTTCAAGCTATGATGCACTGGAGTGTCTTGGTACAAAAACACTCAACTGATGAAATTTTTAAAATTCAGAGAATTAAGCCCCTCACAGCAAAAAGGTACCTCTAGCTTATATGCTGAACACAATGGGCCAGAACCTTTGTGTCCAGGTGAAAACACACATTGTCCATTCTTATGTTGGTGCCAAGGTGTTGCCACACATTAAACTGCCACAGCCCTGGCTAAAATGCAGGTTTTGAAGCAGAAGGCTTCACTGCTTGCTCTGATTTCTGATTTTCTGCAAGGCTTTACTCAATATCCTGGCATGGCTGGGGTATAGAAGATGCAAATGTACTGTCCCAGGTCAAGAGCGGAGGCAAGAACATGGCACATGAAGTGCCTTCATATTCTAACAAGGACCCTCTTTGCGAAGTTCAGGCAGGTCTGCCTGAGCGTCAGAAAGCAAATCCAGCACAGTGTAGGCTGAAACCACAGCTAAACAGCAGCTAGATAAAGGTATTTTATAACCATGGATGAAAAAATAAAGTGAAGCGACAACTATCTTGTAGCTAAAATGGCACATAAATATACATATCTTGCCCAAATTCTGCCACAAATCTTCCTGGACTGTGTTCTTCCAGCACTCTTCCATGATGCATCTACCACAGGGACAGCAAATGGGATTTCTCAATTGCTATTTGATATGGACACTTCAAGCAACACTCTCTGATAAAGAGTGCTGTGGTAGGACAAGGTGTGAGGGTTTTAAACTTAAAAGAGAATAGGTAGATATTAGGAAGAAATTTTTCACTGTGAGGGTGTTGGGAAGCTCTAGAACAGGTTGCCCAGAGAGACTGTGGATATGCCATCCATGGAAACATTCCAAGTCAGGCTTAAGTGGCCTTTGAGCAACCTGACCTAGGTGAAGATGTCCCTGCTTACTGCAGGAGGGGTGGAAACAGATGATATTTAAGTTCTCCTCTGATTCAAACCACTCTCTGGTCAAGGCAAACAAAGACATGGAAGAAAGAGGCATAAAGGACAAGTGAGATTAAGCTCTAAAAGTGTAGTCAGAGTGTAAAGACTGAGCTTAAGAACTGGTCTCCAAGTCATTGTGGAGGTAAAACCATTAAGTGGGATGATAAAAAGACCAAAGTACTTGATGCTTTCTTTTACAGAAATCTGTCAACACTTTTCCCACAGCACTTCACCTCTGCAACATGTTTAAATAACCACTCATCTCCCTCCAAGCAAAATGTCCTATTGGCTCATCTCATTCCTGCTGTTACTTCTCAGACATGTTGAATATGAAACTGATTTTCATCTTGAATCTCTTTTTCTGAGTGCTCTTTTTTTGATCATTTTACTATCTGGCTTCTATTCCTTCAGTGAAACTGTTCTCACTCAAGTTACTCAAACAACATATTGCCATGCCAAATCTCAGGACTTGTCTGTACTTCTGCTGTGCATGACAATTAAATGAAATAAGAAACTACTCTTAAGGCTCTCCTTTCACTTCCCTTTTGCTCTCCTTCATGTCCCCTATTCAGGTTACAACCCTCTTTTATGAAGAGTCTGACTATTCCTTCATCATCCTCTCCCATCAACACCCAGCATCATTCACTCTCATATAGTTGCTAGACTCAATGCTGATGATACCCACCTTTGTTCACCTTGACCTCAGCATCAGACAAGACAGGTACTCGTGACTGAGAACTTTGTGCATCTATCAAAGGTCCATGTTACAGTACCTAGACTGGATAACCCAAGATCTCCTCAAAATCAAAAGGAATTTCCAGTTTAAATCCAAACTTCTGAAGAGATACAGTAAAAAATAAGCCACTTCCTCATATGCCCTGAAAGAGTGGTCAGGCATTGGAACAGGCTGCCCTGGGAGGTGCTGAAGTCACCATCCCTGGAGGTGTTCAAGAAACATGTCGACATGGCACTTTGGGATATGGTTGATAGTTGGATTTTACAGGTCTCTTCCAACTGAAACAATTCTCTGATCCTGATTCATACTCCAATAATTCCTGATCCAGTTGCTAGCAATAAAGGCCAGGTTATGAAATAATATCTACCTTACTTTTCACTTCCCCCATAGACTGGTTTCAGCCTGAGCTCTATCAGCTTATTTACATCAGTTAATGCACCCTTAAAGAACAAATGAAGACAAAGTTTTGGTCATGAAATCCGTGCCATCACATCAGACTATCATGACAATATGTTCACTGCTTTTAGCCATTTTCCGAAGCACTTCTGACTCTCTTTGCTTAGCCTACCTACAACCTCTTATTTTTGGCTGTCCAAAATACCATTTCTCCAAATCCCTCATCTCCACAGAAGTCAACCTCAGCCAACTTGTGCCTGCCTTTAAGATACCACTTCATCAACAATTTACCATCTTCTGACTTGCGTCTCCCCTGTTATCCTACAGTACTATCCTCATTTTCTGCTCAACTTGAAGCTCACTGCACTCTGAGGTCACCATGCCTGATCTGGAGGTCATCAACTCCTGACCACAGCAAACCTCTGTCATATATCCAGCTAGGTAGGAAGATCACTCCAAGCAATGATACCACACAACCCAACACTGAATATTAAGTAATCAAATTTGTGTATGCAGCCAACAAACATTCTTCTGATACTTCACATTATTCCCACCAAATTCACCTATGTATTGCCCTGTCATGCACTGACCTCACTGCATGCCTCAAAACACACAAAGCAGTCACAGTGCTGGTGATAACCTGAAGAGAAATAGGTTATTTATGTGTTTTTATTGATGTATCTAAATGAGTCTTAGTGTTTTAGGAAGTAAATCCCACTGCAAACTGGTCTTATGATACACTTCAAGTGTTTTTAGTTTTTTTATAGGATTTGGGTGGGGTTTTTTTAACATTTTACTTATTTTTAGATTTTTAGTACCTATTAATTACATAGTGCATATGAAAAAGAGAGAGGAAGTGTGCACAGAGAAAAATCCAAATGCATAAGGTGGGTTTCAAATATATTTAGTACATGAAAGTTTTTACTGAGAGAGCTGATATAGAATGAAAACCTCTTAACAACACCTACAGTGGAAAAAAGAGCCGTGCAAGACTTCTGGTAGCTTTTAAAATATCTGGAGTGACTACACAAAGGCATAATTAAGAAAATCCAGTCTCCACAATCATCCAGTTCCCTGTCTCTGTAATAAAACTGTTGCCAAGAGCGGTACCTGGGGAAACCCAGCACATCATCCCTTTATCATCAGTAAAGGGAGAAGTGAATTTCAGAAGCTAATTCAGGACAGTTGATAATGGGTAGCTTCTCTGAAGCACTTCTGGAACAGCCTTTTTTACCACAGGGACAATTAGTCTCCATTACAGTGGCTGTTCAGAGCCAAAACTGACCCAGCTTCTGGCCACCACAGTTCCAGTCTGACTTCCCTGTTCCTCGCCATATTCTCCTGTACCTTTCTTTGTGCCTTCTTTAGCATTCAGAAGCTACACACAATAGAAGGGTTGGAAGCAACCTCTGGAGATCTTCCAGTCCAGCTCCTCTGCTAAAGCAGGGCACCCACAGCAGCAGTTTCTCCTCATCTTCAGATGAAACTTTCTGGGTTCCAGTTTATGTCCCTTGCCCCTTTTCCAGTCTGGCACCACTCTCTTTATCCTGTTCCCTTTAGCTCTTGCCAAGAATTGAGAAGATGCTCTTCTGCGGGCTAAACAACCCCAAGTCTCTCAAGCCTTGTAAGCACTTGAGAGTCTTGCCAGAGTGGCAAAACAAGAGCTGGAGTCTCTTCATCTCTGCTGTCACAGTGGCACCTTGCTCACTGCAAGAAGAAATGCAACCCTCCAAGGACAGTCTGCATAGCCCTCATAGCAGCTATTGGTGGTGCAAATTTCTGGGATGGTTCTTTTATGTTTGTTTCCATTTAAATGTGCACTGGCATGGACAATATCAGGAATACTACAAATTAAGTCGATGGTGATTCAATTCCTAAAACTAGCAGCTATAAAATATTCATAAAAATCACTTCATAAATACTGCAAGTATTTAAAAAGCCAGGTTTTTTACCCCACGTAAGCATCTCTGGAATTTAATTTTCCACCTCAGACATATTGTAATTATTTTTTTCACTTTTAAATGAATACTGCCCAAAAGTAGGACAAATATTACTGTACTTCTCACAAAAGAGAACTGCAGCAACTGAAAATATGCTTTGTCAAAGATGTCACTGAACTTCTATACATAATACAAATACTTGCAGTGAAGTTGCAACCTGATAAAACTGAGATTTTAAATTAAAGTCCTACCCTGCTACTTATAATTCAAAAGAGAGTGACTTCAGGAAGTTAAGCTGCTTGTTATATAAAACTGAATCAGACCAGTATGGGATTTCCTGCGGAATTTTCTGGAGCCTAGCTGTATAACTTTAAAATCCACTGCAAAATTTTAACTATGGAACATAACTGATATTAATGACCTGATAAAATGTCAAGAGGCTGTTTGGGGTTCTGGCTTTCAGAGCCGTAATCCAATTTTGTGGCCAGACATTTGTTCCAGATGTCACCTCTGCTGAACAAGAAACTTTTCTTGGAGACAAGTTTCTGTCCTTGTACCACTTTCCACTGAGGTATCTGTTTGGAGTTTTAACCTAGACCACTAATTTTGCTCTGTAAGCACAACTCATCACCAGTTTGAACTGTCTAAAGGGATGGAAACATTCAGGGTGGAAGGAGAGGGGAAAAGAAAGGTGCCTCATAGCAGCTAAGTCTAGTTGTGAGTTGTCTCTGCCCATGGCAGTGAGGTTGGAGAAAATCTCTAAGGTCCAACCCAGGTCTTCCAACCTAAGCCATTCTATGATTCTTCAGACAAAGAATGAAGAATCACAGGATTGTTTTCGTTGGAAGAGATCCATTAAGTCCAACCATTAACCCAGCACTGCCACCATATCACTAAGCAGTGTATTTACATGACTTTGAAACTCTTTTAAGGATGGGGACTCCACCAGTGGCTTAGGCAGCTTGTTCCAGGACTTGACAACCTTTCTGGGGAAGAAATTATTCCAAACGTCAAACCTGAATGTCCCCTGGCACAACTTGAGAGCATTTTCTCTCGTCCTATTGCTAGTTATTTGAAAGAAAAGACCTCCTCTCAGGGAGTTGTAGATAGCAATAAGGTCTCCTCTCAGCCTCCTTTTCTCAAGACTGAAAAAACCCAGTTCCTTCAGCTGCTCCTCGTAAGACCTCCTCTCCACTCTTCACCAGCACCAATTTTACTCCACTGGACTCAGCCCATTAATCCAGCCCATCCAGGTAGCTGTGTAGAGCCTCCTGATCCTCCAGCAGATTAACACACCTGCCTAATGATGTTGTCTGCAAATCTGCTGAGGGTACGTTAATCCCCCTAGGCATTAAAGAGATCTATCCCCAGCACTGAGTCCTGGGGAACACAACTGATGACAGGCCATCAACTAGAGTTATCTCAATTCACCATCACTCTTTGAGCCTGGCCATCAGCCATCTTTTTACCCAGTGAAAAGCAGGATCATGAAGCCATGAGCAGCCAGTTTCTCCAAGTGAATGTTGTGGGAAACAGTGTCAACAGCTTTGCTAAGCACACAGGTAACATGAAAGTAAAGAGAACTGACACCTGGGGGGAGAAGGATTATTCATTAGCCTTAATCTACATGTCAAATGTCATGCACCACTTTGTAACCCATTCCCAAGACACCCCAGATGCCCTCTTTAGACATCCAGGTCTGCAGACATGGAGCTTCAGATCGTGAAGTCAAAACCTGTGGCTTGTCCTTCACTGACAGTGAATATCACAGTGCTGAAAGAACTACCATCTTATGAACTGGAAACACACAGCTCGAGCATCAGCCCCTTCTTTGCAAAGTGCACTTCATGGCAAGTACCCAAGCTCATAACTACTCTTAACACAAATATATAAAGGAATTAATGTAGGTCTTCACAGAACCAAGAAATGACCACGAAAAACAAGGGCTGTGAGAAGGCAAGAAGCTTGACACAAATAATCTCCAAGCTCAGACAAGACAGAAGAGCTGGGAGATGTAGTAAGAATGTAAGAATGTTCTCACCTACCTTAAAAAGAAAAAAAAAAAAAAAAAAGAAAAGAAAAGAAAGAAGATACAAACGAATACTAAATACTGGCACTTGGAAGAATAAAGACATCTTTATTTTCTTCACAACAATGCTTCTTCTGATGCCATTATAAGAGTCATCCCTGGTAACCATGTCCTTAGACAATTCCTTCTCTAAGCCCACCTCTGGTGCCAGGACTGCAAACACAACCCATGGCCAGAGATCAAGCCGCAGTTCTCTCTCTCAGACAAGCTGAGGGCAAAAACATCAAATTGAGAGACAATAAAGACTGAAACCAGGCAAGGGGAAATACTGAAGTCAATA
>VWZI01014828.1:60212-92273 GCA_013396835.1 Psilopogon haemacephalus
CAATATAGCTTTAGTGAAATTTTACTTGTACTAAAGTATTAGAATGTCCAAATGAGATTATGATTGTTAGCTAGATATGTGTGTGTATATATATATAAAGTAAATAGATACATATTAAAGAAAAATAAAGTAAATCTATGTATGTAAATAAAAACCATACTACTACTAATACCTCCCTTGGCAGTCTGTTCCAGTGTCTCAACACCCTCACTGTCAAAAATTTCTTCCTAATTTGCAGTCTCAACCTTCCATCCTCAAGCTTCAATCCATTTCCCTCTCATCCTATTACTAAAAGCCCTCATCAAAAGTTCTCTGCCAGCTTTATTGTAGGCCCCCTTCAGGTACTGGAAGGCTACTCTATGATCTCCCCAGAGGCTTCTTTTCTCCAGGCGGAACATTCCCAACTCTCCCAGCTTTTCTCAATAGGTGAGGTGCTCCAGCCTCTCATCATCTTCGTGGCCCTCCTCTAGACCTGCTCCATCCATGTTGTGATGACTCAATTTCAAGTTGAAGATGCATACCTTCTGTCATAACCTCCTCCTTCTAAAAAGGCTGGTGACCAAAGTCCTCCTAGAGAACGAAGGAATCCCTGAACACGAAACCAGGTGCATCGATCCTCAATTCTTGACACTTCAGGTAAATGGTCCCATCACCAAACTAAAGAATGGACCTTGGTCTTTCACTATGTCCTCTTCACATTGCTTCAGTCACTGACTAAATAAAAGCTGGTAGGAGTGACACAGAGGTGCTGGAGTGGGTCCAGAGAAGGCCGCAAAGATGATCAGAGGGCTGGAGCACCTCCACAGTGGGGACAGACAGGGAGAGTTGGAGTTGTTCGGCCTGGAGAAGGCTGTAAGAAACCCTTAGATTCAGTCTCCCAGTACCTGAAGGGGCTACAGGAGGGCTGGGAAGGGACTTCTGATGAGGACTTGTAGTGACAAGATTAGGAGCAGTGGATTGAAACTCGAGGAAGAGAAATTTCAATAGGAGATAAGATAATCCTGAGAGTGAGGAGATACTAGAACAGGCTTCCCAGGCAAGCTGTGGATACCTCCTCCCTGGAGGTGTTCAAGGCCAGGTTGGTCTAGCAGCTTGGTCTAGTAGGAGGTGTCCCATGGCAGAGTGGCTAAACTGGATGATCCTTACAGCCCCTTCCAACCTGAACCATTCCATCAATCTATGCTCTGAGGAGAGGCTGACTCTATGGGCAGTGAATAAGACACTCAAAACACAGAAGAGACGGATTAAAATTCATCTTCTAGCTTACATTATTTTATGCAATTCACATTCATTTAGTTATAAAAATCTGGAATAGCTTCATTGATGTGCTATTGAAAATGAAATAGTCCCACATTCCCAGAGGTGGGACTGAAACTTCAGTCTTTCACACCAGATAACTACTTCTGTCAAAAATCAGCATTCCCCACTGCAGAAAGTCTGAGGACACAAGTTCTTATTTTAACAAACAACAAAACCCACGCAATGTTTATTTCATATTGTACTTACAGGAAATTGCCACTTCATTTTTTTTTCAGTTTTAAATATCTTCATAACATGTATTTGGTTTATTTTAAATAAGCTTTAGTTAGTCTTACTGCTTTATATTGTCACATTCACCTTTTCCATACTTGTTTCTCTAAAGCAGGTCTTTTCATACAGTGTTTGAACGTATTTACACATATCTGTCTCTCACGTTGTATACACTTTTCTCCCTCCTCCTTTTCCTGCAATCTGCTCTCTATCTAGCTGTTTCTTCACCTTTCATAATTTTAAGTACCTTTTAAATTATCAAAGTTTTAATTTCAGAATTAATACATTAATCTCACCTCTTCACACAAACCCTTGAAAGCTGCTCACATCTACTCCACAAAGGACTGAGTTTGATATAGGAGATAGAGTATAGAAAGAGTATTGCCTACAGGAAGTACACAATCACCTCCAATATCATGAAGACCGACCTTCAACCCAACACCTCCATGACCACTAGACCATGTCCCAAAGTACCACATCTTGGCTTTTTAAAACCTCCAGGGGTGGTGAACTCCACTGCCTCCCTTGGCAGCCTGTTCCAATGCCTGACCACTCTCGCAGGAGAGAATTTCTTCCTAATATCCAACCTAAACTTCCCCTTGAACAATTTGAGGCCACTTCTTCTTGTCCTTAGTTACTTGTGAGAAGAGGCCAACACTGGACTCACTCCAACCTCCTTTCAGGTGTCTGTAGAGAGCAATAAGGTTTCAGAATCACAAGATCATCCAGCTCAACCTTCACAGCATCAGAGAATCACAGAATGCCAAGGGTTGGCAGGGACTTCGAAAGATCATCTTGTGCAACCCCCTGCCAGAGCAGGATCATACAGCAACACATCCAGACAGTTCTTGAATATCTCCAGAGAGGGAGCCTCCACAAATTCCCTGGGCAGATGGTTCCAGTGCTCTGTCACACTCACAGTGAAAAAATTCTGCCTCTTCACATGGAACCTACTATGCCTCAATTTCCAAGCATCACCCCTTGTCCTGTCAAATAGAGCCTGGCTCCACCCTCCTGGCACTCACCCCTTACGTATTTATAAACATTAATGAGGTCACCCCTTGGTCTCCTCCTCTCCAAGCCAAAAAGCCACAGCTCCCTCAGTCTCTCTTCATAAGGAAGATGTTCAACTTCCTTAATCATTTTTGTGGCTCTGCACTGCACTCTCTCAAGCAGCAACCTGTCCTTCTTGAGCTGGGGGCCCAGAACTGGACACAATACTCCAGATGAGGCCTCACCAGGGCAGAGTAGAGGGGAATGAGAATTTTCCTCAACCTACTAGCCACACTCTTTCTAATATACCCCAGAACAGCAGTGGCCTTCCTGGCCACAACAGCACACTGATGGCTCATGGCCATCGTTCCATATGCTAGGACTCCCAAATTCTTCTCCCCTTCACTGCTGTCCAGCTGGCCAGTCCCTGATCTATACTGATACATGGAGATTGTTCTTCCCCAGGTGCATGAGTCTACATTTTCCCTATTAAACTTCATTAACTTTCTCTCTGCCCACTTCTCATGCCTGTTTAGGTCTCTGTGAATGGCAGCACAACTCTCCAGTGGGTCAGCCACTCCACCCATTCCTTTGACTCAGCCTTTTCAGCCTCTCCTCATAAGAGATGCTCTCCAAACCCCTCACCAGCTCCACTCTCCTTTCATCATCACCGAGACAAAAATAAAAACCACAATTATAGCTACCCCCAAGTCTCATTGGGATGTTTCTCCTTGGATCTCTTCTTTCCAATGTGTGCCAGCCCCTAGCCACTAGAAGCATAACTATTAACACTTGACGTCGTGTCTTTATTCCATAAATGTTTTAAGAGAAATTTTGGGGTTTTTGTCCCTCAGAAGTGTTGTCCCAGAGAGAAATAAGTTTCTCCCCTTAACTTCCTAGCTGGGAGAGCAGTATCAGTTCATCCTGCTCAACCCACTGCTCACTCATAACTACAGCTTTTGTACCCTCATTTACAGTTTTTTCAAGAAATGCACTGCAGATTGTTTGTAGTGGTCTCATTGCTCCTCACAGAGAAAAGCAGTAGTGAAAAGGACAAGTGTTTCACCTCATAGAGGGATTTTTTGTTTATTTGTTTGGGTTTAAGTAGAGATAATAATCCTGAACTAGTATCTGCACAGTAAACATTTTGCAGTTTTACAACATAATTCTTTTAAAAACAAAAATATATAGTCTCTAAGAAATGTTTTAAGCTACCTGCATGTGTTTCACACATCAGTGGAATTTTCAAATCCTGGATACTATTACCCACTTCAAATACACATAGTTTAATTAGAAAAAATATATCCATGTTCTCCTGTCATCAGCATTGTAATCTTAAGGTTTGATAAGGTCTGCTGTTTCCTTCAAGGATGAGACCTCTCCTTAGAAGAAGCACTAAAAAATCAAGGAAAATAACTCCTTTCTTCAAACTGGCAATCCTGCACGAGGAGTTATCATAATTTCCATTTAGGCTATTTATTGTCTAGGCCAGTTATTCTCATTTCATAGGAGGCAGAAGTGACCAGATCAGCTAGAGAACACCAAAAACTCTGAAAAAGATGCAATTTTTTATTATTATTATTAAGTAAAATTGAAGTCCTTATGTTCGCTCTGCCACAATTTCCCACATTTGGAAGAGTAATTTATACAACCCATACATGAAGCAGATGTGGTATCAGCACATAATTATCTTCATTCTTTTCTTCCAGTCATCACATAATGATTTGAAATACCTTCACTGTGGTTTGACTTCCACAAAATATCACCTTATCTAACCAGATATACATCCAATTCCAACCACAGCAATGACAGGACACCAAAAAAACAGCCATGCTTTTAATATAGCACAATGTAATCTTCATTATGCATGAGAAAACCCCAATGTGCTGCAAACAGTTTGTGGCACATCTACCTGAGTTTTGAGGTGCACAAAAACTGTGCTAAGAAAAAGGGAAGTGAAAAGAGAAGAGCACCAAGTCCCAATGTCATGGAATTATTTTTTTTTTTTTTAAATATTTTCTTACCAAACATTAAGTTACTTCTGTGGTTCTTTTAAAGAAGTATTCAAAATGGAAGAACCTATAGCCTATTTTCAAGGATATTAAACACCTGAAGGGACAAAGGTCTAATGTCTGCCACACCATGGAACAAAATAAGTAAGAAAACAGCGGGAAAAATAGCTCCACTAGAAATATTCTCTTCACAACTATCTGCTAACTTAGGGATAATATCCCAGTCTTAAACTACACTCAGCACCTTATTAAATTAATTAGTTTTAAATTAAGCTCACCCATCCTAGGATACTGAGAGATGTGGCAGATAAGCTGGACAAGATGCTCTCCATCATTTATCAACAGTCCTGGCTCACTGGAGAGGTCCCTGAAGACTGAAACTGGCCAGTGTGGTGCTCATCCACAAGAAGGTTTGGAAGGAGGACCCAGGAAATTACAGACCTGTCAGCCTGACCACAGTGCCATGCAAGATCATGGAACAGATCATCCTGAGTGCAATCACAGCACACCTACAGGATGGCCAGGGCATCAGACCCAGCCAGCAGGTCTTGCTTGACCAACCTGATCTCTTTTTATGATCAAGTGATCCATCTCGTGGACATGGAGAAGGCTGTGGATGTAGTCTATCTGGACTTCAGCATGGCCTTTGACACTGTCTGCCATAGCAAACTCCAGGCCAAGCTGGCAGCCCATGGCTTCGACAGAGGCACTCTGTGCTGGGTTAAGAACTGGCTGGAAGGCTGGGCCCAGAGAGTGGTGGTGAATGGAGCCACATCCAGCTGGCAACCAGTCACTAGTGGTGTGCCCCAGGGATCAGTGATGGGCCCAGCCCTGTTTAATATCTTCATTTGGTGATCTGGATGAGGGGATTGAGTCCACCATCAGTAAGTCTGCAGACAAGACCAAGTTGGGAGCAAGTCTGGATCTGACAGAGGTTAGAAGGGCCCTGCAGAGGTGCAGAGGGACCTGGACAGGCTGGACATATGGGCACAATCCAATGCCATGAGTTTTAACAAGGCCAAGTGCCAGGTTCTGCACTTTGGCCACAACCTCATGTAGTGCTTTAGGGGACGGAGTGGGGACAGAGTGTCTGGAGAGCAGCTAGGCAGAGAGCAACTAGGGGTGACTGGTCGACAGCTGACTGAATATAAGCCAGCAGTGTGCCCAGGTGGCCAAGAAGGCTAATGGCATCGTGGCCTGGATCAGTATGATCAGGAACAGTATGGCCAGCAGGACCAGGGAGGTCATTCTGTTCCTATACTTAGTGCTGGTTAGGTCATGCCTTGAGTACTGTGTCCAGTTCTGGGCTCCTTAATTTAAGAAAGATGTTGAAGTGCTTAAACATGTCCACAGAGAAGGGTAACAAATCTGGTGAGAGGGCTGGAGCACAAGTCTATAAGGAGTGGCTGAGGGAGCTAAGGTTGTTCAGCCTGGAGAAGAGAAGGCTCAGGGGAGACCTTATTGCTGTCTACAACTACCTGAAAGGAGGCTGTAGCCAGTGAGGGGTTGGTCTCTTCTCCTAGGCACTAAGTGGGACAGAACAAGAAGACACAGTCTCAAACTGCACCAGGATAGGTTTAGGCTAGATGTTAGGAAGAAGGTCTACACAGAAAGAGTGACTGGCATTGGAATGGGCTGCCCGGGTAGGTGATGGAGTCACCATCCCTGGAGGTGTTTAAAAGGAGGCTGGAGGAGGCACTTAGTGCCATGGTTTAGTTAATTAGAAGGTTTAGGTGATAGGTTGGACTTGCTGATCCTAGAGGTCTTTTCCAACCTGGTTCATTCTCTGATTATATTACCTAGGGCAGTAGCATCTCTAGGAAAAGAAAAAAAATGTAAGCAGAAAAGCACTGCTATGAAAATTTAAGTAGCTAGAGCTCTTTGGGCTTCTTGGGAAAGGTTATGGAACATGTACTCTAGTAGGATTTAACCTCCTATACTGGACCTACGTCCTGGTATGGGTGTGACAAACACCCTAGAATTGGTCCAATCCCTGGGCTCTCTCCTCCCCCTCCTGTCCAAGGTCCAGTAGGGGTTGAGGGGCAGGGGCACCCCACGTGGCCCTGAGACCCAGGGAGACCTCGGGCTGCACGTATGCGTGGAGTTTTTTGAATCAATTGGTCAGCTAGAGAATGCTGAATACCTATTGGACAGTTTCACGCGCCCCCATAGGGTATTTAGGCAGGGATCAGCAGCCGTTAGGTGCTCTTCCTCCTCTCCTTGCTCTTCTCCTCGTTTGCCATCGTCTCCCCGTCGTGGCTGTGAAGAGCACAGCCACATGCAAAGCAGTGATCAGCAGGCAGCAGGCAGCAGACAGCAAAGCATAGCAACTCTCCAGAGAAGCGGCAAGACTAATCCCCTCTTCTCTCTCTCTCTCCCTGTCCGGGCTAAGTCGGTCTTTTCCCTTCTTCCCCTTGGGTTCGGGAAGGAGCATGTTTTCCCCTCGCGCCCCGAGGGCACTTTATAGGCGCGGTCGGGATCTATTTTGTATGTAACCTCTCTGTTCCCTAAGTTCTGACTGTTAAATTGTTGCACCTGGCGTTTTGAGCAACTCGTGCATTTGTTTCTGGCGACCGGAACCCAAAGAACCTTGGGGGGCACTAGGACCCCCCATCCACGGGATATCGAACCTAATTAAGCGATATCTTGTGACAACCTACCATACACCTATCTCACACTCATTATATCCTAAAAAGTAATTTTTGTCCTGCCACTGAGTCTTCATTTAAAATTAACTTTATGGTAGAGAAAGGCAGACATCACTTTCACAAGACTAGGTTTCTTTGCTATAAAAAGTGTAGGCTGGTTCTTTTGTTAGTGGATTATATATTAAAAAAAAAAAGTAACTTCATGGCCTAATATTTTAACGTATCTTCTTTCTTTGCTTCATTATAAAACAACATGTTTGAAGAGAACCATTTGGAAAACATATTTGAAGGGAATCGTTTTCTATACTGAATAATTTAAAGCCAACTGGAAAAAATTAAACTTGATTTAGCAAAATGTGTAACAGTCACTGTGACAACACTGATATTTAGAGGAGAACATTAGTATAACGTGGTAAATGCAACAGAAATAGCCTGAAACAGGCTAATCTAATGTTTACTACAGGAAGTTTCACTCAGGTAGTAGGATGCAAGGAAGTACACCTACAGAGTTCCATTTTTTAAAATTGTGCATTGTCTCTTGTGTAGATGAAAACATACCCAAACAGCGTCCATCAAAATGTAAATGTTTTCTTACTGTCAAGTATTGATAGGTGAATCAGAATGAATCAGTATTCAGTGCAAAACTGAAAAAAAAGGCTGTGCCTCTAATAAATTCAGTACCAGCCCAGAAAAAAAGCCTGCTGTTATCATGAAAACTCGTGTTATCAAGAGATTACAACAGACATGGAGTGAGAGTACGTACAAATCTAATGAAATGTAAAAGAAAACACTTCAAATCATCACCATTTTCTGTAGTGCCTTCTACTGCAGCTCGCTGCCTGCTAAAGGCTCTTATCATGGTGTTAGCTGCTATACTAAAACCACACAGTAGTGCTACCACAATGTGGTATTTTTACTCTAGAGAGAGAAACCTGATACCACTAGAAAGAAGTTCTGGAAAAAAAAAAAAAAAAAGACAATGAGGAGGTATTCACATAATAAATAAAATTATCATATAGAGAACAGTGACGAATAAATTAAAACATCACAGATTTGAAGCTCTGCATACACACATGCACTTCCACCTACCTCAGTTGCTCTCTTTATATACGGTATCTGTGTGCCACTGTCTAGATCTTCATTTATTATAAGTCTCCGAGCCCACTGACCCGCTCTGACAACACCATTACCATGAATGAGCACCAACAGCTTGTCAGGATTTGTTAATGCATCTTCACTCATGAAGATAAAGCTCTTTGGTTCGCTCTCGGTTGCATCCACCTGCAGTTACAGACAAGAGGCACTTGTATGCATCCATTAAAAAAACCTTTTAAGAGATTACTTGTGGTTATAAAGCTAGCTACCACATCACACAGAATAACAGAATGCTAGGGGTTGGAAGTGACATAGAAAGATCATCCAGCCCAACCTTCCTACCAGAGCAGGGTCACCTAGGGCCGGTCACACAGGAACACATCCAGGCAGGTCTTGAATGTCTCCAGGGAAGGAGACTCTACAACCTCTCTGGGCAGCCTATTCCAGGGCTCCTCATGTTCAGATGGAATCTCCTTTGTTCCAGTTTGTGCTTATCATCTCTTGTCCTGTCACTGAGCACCAGTGAAGTGAAACTCCAAGCTCCACAATCCACCTAGGCTAACTGTAGAGCTGGTAGAACAATCCTGGACTGACTTAAGGTCTACAACAGCAATGAAAGGCAAGTGAGGGTATGAAACAGGAGGATTATATCAGTGTTGCTCTCTCATTGGCACTTCAATCTTCGGACTCTTCTTAATGCAAGTTCTTAAAGTCAATCTGTTTACCTGGACAGAGGAATTCCTTTCTGGGAGAATGGTCATGTCTCACTTTCAACTTCTGCCGCAGAACTGAAGACCTTATTCTCTGCCCCAAAATTTCACATGCTTCAGCTTGTAGTTTACATAACAGGAAATGTGTTCACCTTTTCTTTATGTCAAAAAGAAGAAAATATGGCAAAAATATATCTTCTATGGAAAAGAGCAGGAGTCATACTTGGGGTACAAACACATCACACTGTCACTTCTGAAGCAGCAGTTCTGATACCTTGACATTCACCATGGCTTAGGTAAAAAGTCAAAGAATACTAAAACTCAGTCAGTACCTGGCACGATATAACAGGGTTTTGCACATAGATTGGGTATTTATGATAGCTAGAGTTCTTTGGACTTCTTGGGGAAGGTTCTGGATCTTGCAATCTACGATTTAACCTCCTATACTGGACCTACGATACACCTATCTCATGCTCATTACATCCTAAAAAGACATTTTTCTCTTGCCGCTGAGGGATCAGTGCTGGGTCCAGTGCTGTTCAACATCTTCATTAATGACACTGATGAGGGCACAGAGTGTCTGCTCAGCAACTTTGCTGATAATGCCAAACTGGGAGGCTTAGTTAATCCAGTTGAAGGCTGTGCAGCCATGCAGCGAGACCTGGATAGACTGGAGAGCTGGGCACAGAGGAACCAACAAGATTCAACAAGGACAAGTGCAGAGTCAGGCACCAGGGGAGGAATAATAAACTACACCATTACAGGCTGGGAGGGGATCTGCTGGAGAGCAGCTCTGTGGAGCAGGACCTGGGAGTCCTGGTGGATAACAATTTACCCTTGGGACAGCAATGTGCCCTGGTGGCCAAGAAGGCCAATGGGATCCTGGGGTGTATTAAAGTCATGGTAGACCTGAAGGGTCAAAATAGGCCTGTACATGTGCTGGCTTGCCCAGACATGTTTTCTGCCTTCCCTCTGTTTTGGGGAAGAAACAACAGCAGGAAAAAGAACAAAAGACCTGGAGATATGGAGTCTCAGCATTCTGGCTTACATAACTTGTTTTCTCCTACTTGCAAGCCGTGATAAAGACGTTGCATGTGCTAGCCTCATGCTAAGCTTGTGCTAAACCTATGTGTTTCTCCCTATATGATATAAGCAAACCTATGCTTTCACCCTAATATGGTAAAACTTGGCTTGCTGCCACACTGATTGGATAAGCTAATGTCCAAAAGGGTCCAATCAATATCAGGCATTGATATTAAAAGCAGATAAGCAGATAACACAGTGTGCTTTTGCCATGCTTATGCTTTTGCCGTGTTTTGCAGTGCTTCCCTCCATTATCCATGCCTGTATTGCCTTATGCAGCAAAATAAGCTATATTCCAGCCTGGAACCATTCCAAGGTTTTCCAGAAGCAACCTTAATAGCTTTCACTCAATTAACTGCATACTAGAGCCAGCATGATATATCTGCTGAGATACATCGCAAGACACCTGCCTGCATCTGCAAAAACGAGCAAACCTAGAGCACATAGATCATCAAAAGCCAGCAATTGTCTGCACCACCCCCTCCTTCTAGTTACTACTAGATCATTTACTACTACTATTACTACTAGATCAGTTACTACTACTATCATTTATATAATTGTTCCATGACTCTTATGATTGAACCAGTTTATTATTAGATTTAGTGGTTGGGGTGGAAAACTTTGGATATCAAAATTAATAAACAATATTCATTTCAGAAAATCACCTAACATTAATTAATCATAACCCCTTCCATCGCAATTAAGAAGATTGTATCCAGCAGATCAAGGGAGGTTCTCCTGCCCCCCTACTCTGACCTGGTGAGACCACATCTTGTATACTGCATTCAGTTTTGGGCTCTCCAGTTTAAGAGGGACAGGGATCTGTTGGAGAAGGTCCAGTGGAGGGCTATAAGGATGATTAGTGGACTGGAGCACTGCCTGATGAGGAGAGGCTGAGGGACCTGAGGCTTTTTAGTGTGGAAAAGAGAAGACTGAGAGGGAATCTAATAAATGTTTATAAATCTCTGAGGGCTGGATGTTGCTCCCTATGATAGGACAAGGAGCAGTGGATGTAAGCTGCAGCACAGGAAGTTCCACCTCAACACAAGGGGGACCTTCTTTACTGTAAGAGTCATGGAGCACTGGAACAGGCTCCCCAGAGAGGCTGTGGAGTCTTCTTCTCTGGAGACCTTCAAGGCCCTTCTGGATGAATTCCTCTGTGATCTGAGCCAGACTGTATGGTCCTGCTCTAGCAGGGGTGTTGGACTTGATGATATCTTTGGGTCCCTTCCAACCCCTGACATCCTGTGAACACCTGTGAATGTTTAACTAAGAAAAGACATTGTAAATTTGTATTCCAGATACATGTTATTACTGGAATGAGCTCAGTGGAGGTTATGAAGAGGCTGAGAGGCCTGGGGCACCTCTGTGAGGAGGAAAGGCTGATAGACCTTTGACTGTTGAGCCTGGATAAGAGCTCTCTGAGATTTGGGGATCTTCTCAATGCTCAGCAAGAGCTAAAGGCCTTGTGGGAGGCAAGAGGACAGGGCGAGACTCTACTCAGTGGTGCCCAGGGACAGAGCAAGGGGCACAAACTGGAACATAGCAGGTTCCGTTTGAGCAGGAGGAGAAACTTCTCTGGAGCCCTGAAGCAGACTGCCCAGAGAGTTCATGGAGTCTCCTCTGGCGAGATTTAAAACATACCTGGACACTGATTCTAAGCAAGCCACTGTGGGTGCCTCTGCCTTCCAACCCCTACCATACTGCATACTGTAGAAGAGGGAGATTTGCCTCCTCTTTTATTGAGATGTGTGATCTCTAGAGGTCTCATTCAACCCCTATCAGTCTCTGGTTCTGTGATTCTGTTTTACTGTGTGCTTTACTATCTATAAACTGAATTTGCCTTTAGTATTTGGGAAATACTACCACCTGTTAATCATATGTACTGGAAGACGTAACTAGCTCACTCTTCTGCAAATATGTTAATATGGAAAAATGAAAAGTATCTATCATGATCATAAAAAAACCCCTCTCCATTCTCCTCATCAAATTAATCACATTTGGAAACTTTTATTCGAGCTAATTTATCTTCACACAGTGCTAATTCATTAGACCAAGCATTCACTGAAGAATGCACATAAAGGTCACTCCTGTGCCCTACCTTCTTTTATTGACAAATCAACATGGAATACAATTTAGTGCTAGACACAATGAGTCCACATCAAATGATTTGTATTTATTAGCCACTTTCTTTCCAGACCTGCTCATGAACTCTTACTTCTGATCCTTTATTTAAACACAAATCAAATAAATTCAGTAAAATGCTGAACTGCAATTAGTTTAACAATTTGATTCAACATTGTTATTCACACGCACCAACAACCTTTGAATACTCTGCAGCTAGGAATGTCAAAGCAATCAAAATTCTGCTGGTAATTTAACAGAGCACTGTTTAAAGCTTGTTTTTCCCTTTTCTCAGCTTTATTTTTTGCAACCCATGACTACACCTTAAGGCTTATGCTGGATTTTCTGAGTTATGCCCTTTACATGTACTATGACTTTCTTAAGGTTTTCATACTGTGAATAAATTTTTTTTATGAGTTCTGCCTCAAATGAGCTATCACCTGCTACAGTAATAGGAGCTCATAGAGCAATGGATGCAAGCTGGAGTAGAAGAGGTTCCAGGTGAACATAAGGAGAACTTGTTTGCTGTGACGGTAACAGAACCCTGGAACAGGCTTTCTGCATAGGTTGTGGAGTCTCCTTCTCTGGAGACATTCAAAACCCACCTGGATGCATTCTTGGGTGATCCAGCTCTGGCAGAAGGGTTGGACTTCATCATTCAAGGTCCTTTCCAACCCCTAACAGTCTTTGAGTCTGAGAATTCAGCAGCCTACCAGCAAGAATTTTACACAGCTGCTATCGTTACACAGAGTAAGATCAAAGATGGTCTAGTAGTTACGGAGCTGTTGGGCAGAAGGTTGGACTTGATGATCTTAGAGATCTTTTCCAACTATAATGATTCTGCTCTTACTGACGTTCACACTACCACACTGACATTGACTCAGTTTTCAGTTCTTAGCCGTTACCAACCCAAGATACACAAGACCTGACTGGGCTCTAGGTTTTCTTATTTTGTGCATTGGAAGTTTTTTTTGGCTTAAGATTGAATGTTAATTTTTTCAAGGGGGAAAAAAACCCACATCCACTAATATTTTTCTTATTCCAGTTACAAAACACAACAAAAATTACAAGTCTAGAGCCCAGACACAAGTGGAACAGGTGCAACTTGTGACTGGAGGAAAGAACATGGCAAGGAAGAACTGCAACTGAAAAGACTCAAAAAGACTGTGTGAATTGAGAGCAGCTGGTGGAGAGAGAAAATTGCTCATTTTCTTCACAAGATTTTAAAGTTCTGTTACATGGTTCTGCATAAAGCTCACTCACTCACTTATGTTACAGTCTTCATAATATTGAATTTCCAGGTTTATGATTTCTCACTCAAAATTGTAGGAAATAAAAACTGCTGATCAATATTGGAAGCAGCTAATTATCATCTGGCCATTACCACAACTGCCTTAACAAACCCAAAACCGGTGGAATTTATAGAAAACAAGTATTGACTGGACTTAACAAAACAGCCAAAAGGAATGTGAACTTGAGATAAGAAGGACTTTGGAGTCCTGGCTGATAATAAGTTATCCATGGGACAGCCCTGGTAGCCACAAAAGCAAATGGTATAACTGGGTGGTTTAAGAAGAGTGTGGCCAGCAGGTCATGGGACGTTCTTCTCCCTGTCTACTCAGCCCTAGTTAGACCATATCTGAGATAACAAATTACTGTTTCTTCAAGAAAAGTAGTTCTGGGCTATCTGATAGATGAAGAGAACTAGTGAACAAAGTTTTACCTACTGAAGTGAAAGAGCAAAGCACTGGTAAATCAGAAGATTCTGCAAGTGAGACCTTTCAGTGCCACTGTCAATAAAACATTTAGCAATTATTTAAACTTCCATCTCAGTCCTTCCCAGAAGCTGTTAAAGATGCATTTAATTCAGAAGCACCCTCTATTTGTCCTCAACAGCTAAAGAATAGCAAAGATCAATCACTGATTATGCCATTAAACCCACAGAAATACAAATACTTCATCTGGTTAATAAAAAGCATGCAACATTCTTTATATTCACAGCATAACCTTCAATGGAGCACAAAGTGAGAAATTTAAAGGAAATAATTGAACGCCTTCTCCCTGAATGTGAGTCTCTTCACTTAAATTTTCAAGTCCAATAGTCTATGTTGGGACATTAAGAGAACTACAATACTTCACAGGAACAATAATGCAATATGTATGTTGGCCTCCCTGTGAAGGAAAAAATGTTCAGATTTATGTTGTATGAGAAATGGTAAAGTAATAAACAATAGGTGAACTTTCCTGATCTTATTATGCTGGAGGGACCTGGGCAGGCTGGAGAAGCAGGCTGAAGAGAATCTCATGAGGTTCAGTAAGGCCAAGTGTTAGGTCCTGCACTTAGTCTGATGCAATTATAGGCATAAATCCTGGCTAGGGAATGATGAAAGCAGCCCTGCAGAAAAGCAGGGTGAGAAGCTGGACAGGAGTCAGCAGTGGTCACTGGCAACTCAGAAGGCCAAGGGCAGGCTGGGCTGCATCAAAAGCAAATGGGGAGAGGAAATCCTGCCCCTCTGCTCTGCTCTGGGGAGATCTCACCTACAGGGCCGTGTCTACTCTCAACACAGGAAGGACATGGACCTGATGGAGTAGTACTGCCTCTCCTTCAGCAGACATCTCCTGCTTGATAATTTCAACTTGATGTCCTTTAGCTTCTCTATTATGAAAAAGGGGGAAAAAAAATCCACATTCTCTATTCATCACCTCCATACCTTTCATGATTTTACAGATCTCCCATTTTCCCTCCTAAGTCACCTATTTTCCAAGCTGAAGAATCTTTGTCTAATCCTTCTCTGTCTGAAAAGCATTTCACACCTGTGATCATCTTCACCACCCTTCTCTTTTTTTTGTTGTTTTCTTAATTCTTCATAACCTTTTTGATAGGATGTCCAGACTCCACGTGGTGTTGAAGGTGAGAGCCCACATGACAAGTGCAATGGGGATGCTCTTCTTTTTTCCTTCTCCACAATTCATAATTCCCGACATCCTATTTGCTTTGAGAGTTTTTGACTGCCATTAAGCACTAATTGATGTTCTCAGAGAACTATTCACAACCACTCCAAGCTCTTTCCTGAGTTGTAATAGCTCATTTAGAGGCCACCATTGTGTTTAAGGAGTGATTTATTTTCCTCATAATTTCACATTTACCAGCATTGAATTTCATGTCATTTTATCATTGAGTCTTTCAGCACTACAAAATAATTCCCCAACTCAGCTTTAAACTTGTCTAAATAATTCTGGAGAAAATCAACAAAGTTTGTAACCTTTCATTAATTCCTTTCTTCTTTTTATTTACAACCGTGTCAGAGAAGACCTGAGTAACACCACACCAGTAACAAATTGTTTAATCTGGAAAATATGAACACCTTTTTTTCCCCCCTTTTTAACCAATTATTAAGTTTTATGGGGACACTCCCTCCTCCTAGGATTTTAAATGCATTTGGTAAGCTTTTTGACAGCTGCTTGGAAATCTCCACAACTCTCTTACTCACAAGATCTTCTTTTTTCATGTGATCTCTGACTCCCCTCAATGAATTCTAGTAGGCTTTTTGAAAAGAAACCTGCACTGATTTTTCCCTTAATATATTACTACTTCTCAATATATTATTACTTCCTGATATACAGGAATCACTATGAGTCACTCCTGGAGGCCTTTTAAAGACTAACAAGTGTACTCTTCTTTCAATTTCTTTGATTAAAACAGCTGATTTCAGCAGTAAGTTACATGATAGTTGTTTTGTTACTTTGTATTTGACTTCGTACAGAACCCTAGGCTTAAAAAACAACTCATCCTGGAATCTTATTATTGTATGATGCATTAATTAGTCCTAGGATCTCCTCTACTGGTAGCGTAAAATTAATAAAGTGTGGAAAGATTCCTGCAGAAAAGGACTTGGGGTGCCAGTGGGTGAGAAGCTGTACAGGAACCCAAAATGGGCACTGGCAGCTAAGAATGCCAATGACAGCCTGGGCTGCATCCAAAGTAGCGTGTCCACAGATGGAGAGAGGGGATCCTGCCCCTCTGCTCTGCTCTGGGGAGACCTCATCTGCAGAACTGTGTTCAGTTCAGGAGCCATCCACACAGGACCTAATGGAGTGGGGCGAGAGAAGGGCATAGAAATGGTCAAGGGGCTGGAGCACTTCTGCTAAGAGGACAGGCTGAGGGAGCTGGAGTTGTTCAGTCTGGAGAGGAGAAAGCTCCAGGCAGACCTTAGAGCTGCATTTTAAGACATGAAGGGGACATATAAGAAGGCTGCAGAGTGTCTGTTTTAAAACGCCTGCAATGGTTTGGAGTCAGAGAAGAGTAGATTCAGATTCGAAGTGAGGAACAAGTTGCGAGGGAGGTAGTTGACACCCCAAACTTTCAGATGGTTAGATCAGGCTAGATAAGGCTGAGTAAGCTGATCTAGTGGAGGATGCCCCTGCTGACTGCAGGGGGACTGTACTAGATGACATTTGGAGGCCCCTTCCAACCCAAACCATTCTATGATGCTATGCTAGTTTTTCTCTCCTCAGCTGAGCATTCCTTCTTCATGCAGATCATCAGCCTCATCAGCTCTCTTTCATTAGTCTTTATGATTCTAACAAGCTACTCATACTTATTTTTTGGCTAATCTTACTGTGATTTTATAAGTAACTTTCCATTTTCCTCACAAGCCTAGGACTTAGCCCTGTGATAAGCTGTTTTTTACTTATATTAGTCTCCCTTACTAGTTTTAGCCAAATTTTTTTGTTGTTACTTGGGAGTCTGTCAGCGGTGATTCAAACATAGCTTTTAGACAGCTTTATTTTTTCAGGTTCCACATACATTGTTTTATTTTTCTCATATTTTTGTTTCCTATAACCTGGTTTTGGCTGTGACAAGGGCTTTCTATGCATAAAAGTCATTGCTAAAGAATAGTGCTCATACCTTGTGCTACACTTTCCACACTGCTCACAATTAAACAGCTGCTTTGCTTTTTTTTGAGTTCTTGCTTTGCTCCAAAATGCAATTAAATTGTGGCACTTTGCAGAGGCTGCAAGTAATACATTTGAGAATAGCTTAAATGTTCTACTGACAGACTGCATCAGTATGTCAGTGCTTGCTACATAATTTATAAATAAGAGCAAACACACACTAATTCAACAGTGAGAGCTAGACAGGACCATTCTTCTCCCAAGCCAGACACACAAATCTCAGAGAACACTCAGGGAGTCAAACAGGAACTGTGAAATGTTATAGAACTCCTAAAGCAAAGAAGATTTTACTTCTCTTGCACAGGTGTGTTCCTTGACTGACTATGCAAGTTTGGCTTGGAACAGTATAGCAAAAGCTTGTCAAAAACCTACACAGAGCTGTCACACTAACCCTTCCCTAAGCTCTTCAGTGTAGAATATAAACACATATAAGCAAAACCATGGTAGTGGTTGCATTTGCAAACACTCTTACACATGTTCTTTGGGCTGATCAATTATTTCCACTAAAAAACAGCAGCACATCACATAACATTATCTGTTACAAATTACCAAACAACTGTGTTTTAAAGCAAGACTTGGAGTGGCTGACTCAAACTCAACTTGAGCTTGTTTCTCTGCCTGTAAACACAGGTTTGTTCTCTATATCCAGCCGTAGAGGGCCCAAAACATTTTAAAACTTCCCAAAAACATGTATAGTTCCTTTATCAAAACTACCAGTTTTTGAAAATTGTGGATTCTGGTAAGGAAAGGTAGGTCAGTTGGAGAAATCAAACACATGAGAAGAGAGGAGCAACCCCAACTCCAGATGCACACACACATTGCAGTGTTCTGCGGGAACAGTGGGCTCAGAGCCTTGGCACCCGTTGTCCTTAATACAGGACAGCAGGCTCTCCTCTTCACTGACCCTAACTCACACTATCTTAATTTTTTCTAAAAAGGGAAAAAAATATACTTACTGGGAGAGTTACTTTCTTCAAGTGGCAATCCTTTTCCAGAAGCTCATAAATGTATTTAGTAATGATCTGGATGTAGGGAAAAAAAAAAAAAAAGAAATGCAAATAGATACTAAACCAGTTACAGCAATGACATGACAACTTAAAGGCCAGTGGTTAAGTTTCTAAGCACTTTTATATGTTTTGCCACTTATCTGAATCCCTTACTACACCACTAATTATAGAACATGGAGCTTTACACAGAAATGTCCTCTCTGTCCCTCAGAAAAGGCTGCTTGCCAATACAAAGAAATTGTAATTGTACCTGCAAATTCATCATGTGCTGCTAGATGAATAATTGTGTGCCACAAAACTGAGGATTGTAACAAATTAATATATACTCAGGGGTACAAGAAAGGCTCTCATTTGCAAAGAAATAATTCTAATGCATTTTTATTTATATAAGGACTCCTGAAACAGTCTCTCCTGTAGGTTCACTTCAACAGCTACATGGAGAGACAATCTTTAGTCACCTCAGCACAAGTTGCCATGCCATTTCTATTTCCTGAATAGTGGAAGGATGAGTCAAAGGTTTCTAAATAGAAGAAAAACCCTGACTGATTCTCCACTACAGGAGAGTTTAAGTCTCCTGGCTTCATGCAGAAATAAAACTTAAATTTTAAACATGAAACAAAAGGAATTATTTCAAAGGCCAACAAAAAGAAAGAAAAAACCCCAAAACCCTAATGGCATGGAAAGATTTGCTGTCTCAAATACAACAAAGTTGTTCACATTTCAAAGGTTGGTCCAATACCTAGGGAATTTTTTTTTTCCACCCTTACATATTCTAAGAAAAAATGAGATGCAGAGGTAAGGATTTTCCTACTATTTTTTATTTGAGAATTAAGCTGAGGAGCAAACTAAAGTGCTTTGTCCACATGAGGTGATAAAAACAGGTTGGAGTAGCTGCCTAGATTTCACTGGCTACAGGAGTTAGAGAAAATTAAAAAGGAGGGGGGAAAAAAGTGTTCATTAAGAGCCTTCCCTTAAAAACTTGGGAACTACATTCCAAGCAAGACAAGATCTATGTCCCAAAATATTAATCCAATATATCTGGGTAGAAATCCAGCTGGTATTCTTTAGTCCAGCTCCTTAAGGCTACAATTATAGCCATCTGAACATTAAAGCCACAACAGAAATGTCACTGTAACAAAGCTCTCAAGCGATGGCATCTTAACAATGCACCACGAGCTGAGGAAGTAGGAGCCAGGGTATCATAAACTTCAATTTTAATTTTTCCAAATGCATAATTACCAAATAAAGTTTCAATAAAAGAAAAAGTTTTCATTATGTACACTTGAACAAACATGATAGGCAAAACATTTGGAGCACGCTGGAACAAATTAGAGGTACTAATGGAAGCTAATTTTAAAATGCTGGGGTGTGCCCCTCCCTTCTTTTTACCAAAGAAAAAAAAATTATTAGGACTGTGTGAGTTCTTCCTTACCCTGCTCAAATATCTTTATTGATAGAGTTATGTTCAAACAAATCCTATGGTTTTAAAGAAAATCAGTCCTATTGAACATTGCTATCTACAGGGAAACTGCAGTTGGAGAAGGAATGTAGCTGTGAGCAATGAGTTGATTTAAGACATGTTTATCCCCAAAGCAGTATGTTAGGAACATGCATACAGTGTAATTTTACCTTCAGGGCCAAACTTTTTATGGTTCACTGAAATCAACTTCTAAGTGTAATGCCAACAAGTAAAGCAGTTAGGTTCCTGCAGCCTCAGATGCTGCTGCTGATGCTGTACAGACTTAAAATGAGTGCAATGATAGTATGGCCTCAAACATAGAAATTTTATTTTTTGCTCTAAATACAGGCATCTACTAACCATCACAAACATTAAAAGAATGCTTCCTATGAAGAAAATATATTTTAGACACCTCTTGCAAAAATCTACCATTTTTTTCCAGCTATGTTGTTTGTATCTATTTCTTTTTCTCTCTCTCGTCTGTTTAGACTGAGATGTCTTCAGGGCAGAAGTAAACCTCTACTCATTTTTTTAACAGCCTGGCGCAATAGGACTCTGACTCTAGCTGATTCTTTATGCACTACTCTAATATAATAAATGCTGATACCAGGCTTGAAAATGGCACTGTTAAATCAGGACAACACTACAGTAAAGCAAAAACTTAACATAATGAATGCTTCCAAAGAAATATAGAATCACAGAATGGTTTAGGTTTGAAGAGACCTCAAAGATCATCCAGTTCCAACCCCCCACAAGAGAGGCAGGGACACCTCCCACTAGAACAGGTCACTCAAGGCCTCACCCAATCTGCCTTTGAACACCTCCAGAGAGGGAGCATCTACAACCTTCCTGGGCAACCTGTTTCAGTATTTCACCACCTTCACTGTAAAGAACTTCCTCTTAGCATCTCCTAAGAACTGTAAAGAACTTTCTCCTAACATGTCCTAAAATTCTGGAAGGAAGGGGAGCCCAGGAAAGCTGGACAATGCTCAAAGATCACCTCCTCCAGGCCTAAGAACAATAAATCCCAAAAAAGAAGAAGGCAGGTAAGAATGCCAGCAGGCCTACATGGATGAATAGAGAGCTCCTGGACACATCTAGATGCAAGAAGAAAGTCTACAGAGGGTGGAAGAAAGGACAAGTAACCTGGGATCAATACAAAGACATTGTTCATGCAACCAGAAATCCAGTTAGGAAAGCTAAAGCACAGCTAGAGTTGAATCTGGCTAGGGACATTAACAGGAACAAGAAGAATTTCTTGAGGTGTACCTGTGAGAAAAGGAGGACTAGGGAGAATGTGGGACCCTTCCAGAAGGGAAATGGAGAGCTGGTGAAAAGGCATGTGGATAAGGCTGAGGTGCTCAATGACTTCTTTGCCTCAGTCTTCAGCAGCAAATGCTCCAACAACAATGTCCAAGTCCCAGAGGGCAAAAGTAAGGACTGGGGGAAGAAAGATCTGGCCACTCTAAGTGAAGATCATGTTCGTGAGCACCTAAGGAATCTGAACATGCACAAGTCAATGGGTCCTGATGAGATCCACCCACAGCTCCTGAGGGAACTGGCAGATGAAGCTGCCAAACCACTGTCCATCATATTTGAAAGGTGATGGCAGACTGGTGAAGTTCCTGCTGACTGGAAAAGGGCAAACATAACACCCATCCTCAAGAAGTGAAAAGAGGATGACCCTGGGAACTACAGACCAGTCAGCCTCACCTCTGTGCCTGGCAAGATCATGGAGCAGATCCTCCTCAAGGCTCTGCTAAGGCAGATGGAAAACAAAGCAGAGGTGTCTGATGGTAACCAGCATGGCTTCAACAAGGGCAAATCATGCCTAACAAATTTGGTGGCCTTCTATGATGAAGTCACAACAGTGGTGGACAAGGGAAGGGCAACTGATGTCATCTACCTGGACATGAGTAAGGCCTTTGACTCTGTCCCTCATGACATCCTGGTCATCAAACTGGAAAAACATGGACTTGATGGGTGGACAACTCACTGGATAAGGCATTGGCTAGATGGTGGCACACAGAGAGTGATGATCAAGGGCACAATGTCCACCTGGAGACCAGTGACAAGTGGCATCCCTCAGGGATCAGTGCTGGCACCAGTGCTGTTGAACATCTTTGTCAGTGACATGGACAAAGGACTGGAGTGCACCCTCAGCAAGTTTGCAGATGACACCAAGCTGTGTGGCACAGTTGACTTGCTGGAGGGCAGGGATCCATCCAGAGGGACCTGGACAGGCTGCAGAGGTGGGCCCAGGCCAACCTTATGACATTCAACAAGGCCAAGAGTAAGGTCTTGCACCTGGATTGGCACAATTCCAAGCAGAACTCCAGGCTGGGTGGTGAATGGCTGAGAGCAGCCCTGAGGAAAAGGACCTGGGGGTCTGGGTTGACAGAAAGCTCAACATGAGATGGAAGTGTGAGTGCAACCCAGAGAGCAACTATGTCCTGGGCTGCATAAAGAGCAGCGTGGCCAGCAGGGCAAGGGAGGGGATTCTCCCCCTTTACTCTGCTCCCGTCAAACCCCACCTGGAGTACTATGTACAGTTCTGGAGCCCCCAACACAAGAAGGATGTGGAACTGTTGGAGTGAGTCCAGAGGAGGCCACAAAGATGATCAGAGGGCTGGAGCAGCTCTGCTAAGAGGACAGGCTAAAAGAGTTTGGGTTGTGCAGCTTGGAGAAGAGAAGTCTTAAATGAGACCTTACAGTAGCCTTCCAGTGTCTGACAGGAGCCTACAGGACGACTGGGGAGGGACTATTTACAAGGTCCTTTAATGACAGGATGGGGAATAATGGGTTTAAACTAGCAACATCCCTAACCCAGACTCTAGGCAGGCAGCACACCTCCCTATGAGAGGGGTCTGCCCAACATACCGGTCCCTCTGTTCTTCTCAGAAGTGAATCCCCTACAACTATTACTCTCCTTTTTTCCTTTGTTCCACTAATCCTAATTCTTGGGGGAGGCTGACACAGCCTGGGTAACTGAGCAGATGGACTTTACCCTCCATCCTCCTCTGCTTGATCCTCAGTTTCTAGTGCCCATATCATATCTGTTGTGCAAGGGTACCTGGTAAGCCTGAGAAGATTGGGAAGGGGGTCTCCTGCCTCTGGGGGTGTGAGGAGGGACACATCTGCCTCCACTGCTCCTCATCTCCTTGGTCTCCCCTTTACCCATTTTATCTGGGTAGCAAGAGGAAATGGAATCCTCTACTACTTGTGCAGTCCTCACCTGCTGCCCTTCCCTCAGAGATGGTACAGCCTGGCTCCACCGGTCAATTTCCCTTTCACAATCCCATACAGACCTCAGTCTCTCAACTTCCTCCTTTAGCTCAGCTACCATACTGAGCAGATCACTCACCTGCTCACACCTCACACAAGTTTCACATCTAATGCCTTCCATTCCAAATGCTAGGCTCAGGCGTTCTCTGTAGCCAGGGGTCTGTTCATCCACATATTTGCATGAGGCATCAGTCTGGGTGCCCACACTTTTCCTATCTGCAGTATTTGGCCGGGGTACAACTATGGCTAATCCTTCGGGGGTTTTTTTGTTTGGTTGGTTGTTTTTCAGGGTTTTTTCCCTTGGTGTTTTTCGTTTGTTTGAGTTTTTTCGCTGCTGGCCCGCTTGCCTTTGTATCTCGCGCATAACCACGGCAATGCCCCCAGCTGCGTCGAGCTGACCCTGCCACCCCATCCCGTGTCCCATTCTCCAGGTGCCTCCACATTGGGAAGCACTGCCTTGTTCGCCTGAGAGCAATACTGTTAAGCACCAGAACTGACTGTGGTGCCAGAGCTACTCTCCGAATGGTGAGGTATATATAGGTATAGAAGAAGTCTTCAGGGATATATAGAAATACATACATTCCTAGATTCATCGAATGACATGGAAGGAACTTTAACGATCACCCACTTCAAACCCCCTGCCATGAGCAGCGACATCTCCCACTAGCCGTGGTTACTCAAGGACTCATCCAACCCAGTTTGAAACACCTCCAGGGAGGGGCATCCACAACATCCTTGGGCAACCTGGTGCAGTGTCTCACCACTCTCATTCTCAGGAATTTCTTCCTAATCCCCAGTCTAAATCTTCCTTTTCCAGCTCAAAACCATTGCCCCTCCTACTGTCACTAAAAGTGCTCATTAAAAGTCCCTCCCCAGTTCTTCTGTAGCCCCTTTCAGTTTCTGAGAGGCTTCTGTAAGGTCTCCCTGGAGCCCTCTCTTCTCCAGGCTGAACAGTCCCAACTCTCTCAGCCTGTCCTCATATGGGAGGTGCTCCAGCCCTGTGATCATCTTTATGGCCTTCCTCTGTCCCTCTTCAGTGGGGGCACCAGAAAATATAGATATAGAAGAAGAATATATCCCATATATAAATTACACATTTTGAACAGCAGGACCAATGACTGTGCCCCTGCGCTCAGCACTGGATGAGGCCACACTTGGAATACTGTGCTCAATTTTGCGACCCTCAGTCCGAGAAGGACATTGGTTGGAGCATGTCCAGAGAAGGGCAACAAACCTGGAGAATGGTCTAGAGAAGAGGGCTGGAGAGCAGCAGCTGAGGGACCTGGGGCTGTTTAGTGTGGAGAACAGGAGACCAAGGGAAGACCTCATTGCTCTCTACAGCTCCCTGAGAGGAGGCTGGAGTCAAGTGGAGGTCACTCCCTTTTCCATACTGAAGGATAATAGGACAAGAGCAAATGTCCTCAAGTTGTATCAGCAGAGGTTTATGTTGGACATTCAAAGAAAATTCTTCCCTGAAAGAGGTCTCAAACACTGGAACAGGCTCCCCAGGTTGAATCCCCATTCCTGGAAAGTCTGTTTAAGTAAAATTCTTATAGATGTGGTGCTGAGGGACATGGTTTAGAATGGTAAGAATTAGAGAATGATTTGACTTGATGTTCTTAAAGCCTTTTCCCAACCAAAACAATTCCGTGATACTACAATTATGACAGCAAATCATCTCAGCACCTGGATGGTCTCCTCAACCCAAACTCACTTGAGGAAACTGCTGTAAACTGCCCCAGGTTATTTAAGACCATGAGGTGGGGAGTTTTGGCAGATGATCAGAATGTTCAAGGATGTTCTAGTAACAGCTGGTACACTGTCAGCTTTAAAGGATGGAAAGTGACACACAAGATTTCTTTAAGTAGCATCTGAAGTCAAAGCTGCCCAGATTTGAAAACATCATCATAATGGCCATGTTTCTTGATCATGGATGTTCCTGGCAACTCCACCCAAATCCTATCCTACCCAGGAAGGTGGTGGAGAGTACAGATAATGCTACACATCCAGCATTATTACTTTTAGACAGTTTGTGAAGATGAGTTGAGTGTGGGGGCTGTCCAGCCTGGAGAAGAGAAGGCTCCAAGGAGACCTTAGAGTGGCCTTTCAGTACCTGCCGGGGACCTACAAGAAAGCTGGAAAGGAACTACTTAGAAGGGCTTGTAGTGATAGAACGAGAATCGCTGGCTTTGCGCTAGAAGAGGGGAGATTTAGACTGGAGATTAGGAAGAAACTCTTGAGAGTGATGGTGGGGAGACACTGGAACAAATTGCCCATGGAGGTTGTGGATACACCCTCCGTGGAGGTGTTCAAGGACAGGCTGGACAAGGCCTTGAGCAACCTGTAAGGGTGGAAGGTGCCACCACCCACGGAAGCAGTGAGCTATAACTGGATGATCTTTAAGGTCTCTTCCAAAATAACAGTTCTGTGATTCTCTGAGTCCGAATTTCACGCTTTAAATTACTGCTTGTGAGTTTATGGCTGATCTGTAATTTTGAAAAGTTACCTCTGAACTTATCTTTTTTGGAGTCATTATAACAGAAGGGAACTATGCTGTGTTATATATGCAGCACTAGTTTGGCTTATTGACACAAATCTATACAACTTACATAGAATCATAACTGCTTTAAGTAGCAGTACCAGCTCTTCTCAGTGGTATTCTGTGCTAGGACAAGGGCCAGCAGATACAAACTGGAACAGAGGAGATTCCACCTCAACACGAAGAGAAACTTCTTTTCTGTGAGAGTGCTGGAGCCCTGGAGCAGGCTGCTCAGAGAGGTTGTGGAGTCTCCTTTGGAGACATTAAAAATCCATTTGGATACATTCCTGTGTGACTTGCCCTAGGTGATCCTCCTTTGTCAGAAGGGCTGGCCTTGCTGATCTATGGAGTTCCATTCCAATCTCTACCATTACATGATTTTTCTAAGGCCCTTGCAACATCTAAGGTGTGTCAACACCTTAAAGAGCATGATGTGCTGTAACTGATGGTAATGAGGCTGCTGGTAAGCAAGCAGCACCATGTCCATGAAGGAAAAGGAAGCAGAACCAACAGTAAGGCTTGTCCAAAGGGTGTGAAATTAACTTTCTGATGGATGGAAGAAAAACAAATAGTTCTGTATTAACACAGGATGCCATCCAGAGGGCTAGTGGAGTGGGCTTAGGAGACACTTGCAAGGTTCAACAAGGCCAAGTGCAAAGTACTGCACCCAGTATAGAGCAATCCTTGTTACAGGTAAAGGTTGGGGGATGAGAGCATCCTTGGAGAAAAGGATGTGGGGGTACTGGTGGATGAGGAGCTGGGTGTGAGCCAGCAATGGGGACCTGCAGCCCAGAAGGCCAATGGCAGCCTGGGCTTCATTAAAAAGTGTGGCCAGCAGGCTGAAAGAAGTGGTTCTGCCCCTCTGCTCCACTCTGGTGAGATCCCACCAGAGGAAGGCTATAAAAATGATCAGAGGTCTGGAGAACCTGTGCTGTGAGAACAGGCTTGGTCTATTCTGAGAAGATTGCAGGGAGAGCTTAGAGCTACATTTCACTATCTACAGGGGACCTACAGGCAGGCTGGGGAGGGAATGCTCAGAAGAGCCTGTGGTGACAGGATGAGGGGCAATGGTTTGATACTGCAGCAGGGAAGAGTTAGGAGGAGATGAGGGACTTTTTAGGGTGTCAGGTAGTAATAGGACTGGGGGAATGGAGCAAAAGCAGAAGTGGATAGATTCAGATTGGATGTTAGGAAGAAGTTCTTCAGCATGAGTGGTGAGACATTGGAACAGGTTTCCCAGGAAGGTGGTGGAAGCTCCATCCCTGGAAGTCTTTGAGGACAGGTTGGATGTGACTCTGAGCAACCTGATCTAGTGTGAGGTGTCCCTTGTCCATGACAGAGTGGGGTTCCTTCCAGCCCTGGCAATTCCATGATTTTCTGATCTCCTGTGGACAATGCCAAGAGCAGTAAGACATACAGTTGTTCAGAACAGGAACCAAACTTCAGTTTCACAACTGTCCTTCTGAAGAGCTCAAAACAGTCTTCTGACTTCTATTAGATATAACCATGCAAATGCCTCCAGAAGTATCTTTTCAAAGTGCCAGTGGCCCCAAGTGACATTTATGACATTTGTGGAGTTCAATAGTCTAATGGATAATTAAGAGATAGACTTATGTCAGGAACCTTCATATGGATCCAGAACATAACCTATTTCAATTATACAAAAATTCAGTCTGATGGCTTCAAAGGGCAATGAAAAAAGGGTAATGATGGAAAAGAGACGCACATCTCATGATGGCCATCACACCCAGCAGATGGAGCGAGGGGATTTTGCCACTGTGCTCTGTTCTGATGAGACCTTTTCTGCAGTGCTGTGTCCAGCTCTGGGGCCCCCAGCACAGGAAGGAGATGGACTTCTGTGCTGGTTTGAACTGATTGGAGAACCACCACAACTTCATGGAGTGGGTCCAGAGGAGGGCCACAAAAATAGTCAGGAGGCTGGAGCACCTCCTGTAAGTATAGACTAAGGGAGCTAAGGTTGCTCAGCCTGGAGAAGAGAAGGCTCCAGGGAGGCCTTAGAGCTGCTGCCTTCCAGAACCTGAAGAGGCTACAAGAAGGCTGCTGAGGGACTATTCCCAAAGACCTGCAGTGACAGGACATAGGGCAATGGTTTGAAATCAGAAAAGAGCAGATTTAGATTAGATGGGAGAAACAAGTTCTGTATCACAATGGTAGTGGAACACTGCAATGGGTTGCCCAGGGAGGTAGCTGAAGCCCCATCCCTGGAGATATTCAGGATTTGGCTTGACCAGGCTCTATGCAATCTGATCTAGTGGAGGATGCCCCTGCTGACTGCAGGGGGGCTGGGATTAGATAAACTTTGGAGGTCCTTTCCAACCCAAAATAATCTATGATTCTATGACAAAGCAGAGATTTCATCCCTGCACTGCTATATAGTCTGCCCAGCGGTGGCCAAGACACCCTGGGGGTGTTAATGTAACATGTCTTCATGTAGTTTAATGGGCATGGTGGTGCTAGATTAACAGTTAGAATTTGATGACCTCAGAGGTCTTTTTGAGCACTAATGAGTCTATGATTCTGTAATGTGCAGGTAGTCTGCAGAGCAAAACTGAATCTCCAGATGGAAGCACAGTTCTGGTACACATAGCTGTGGTACACACCAATTGTTAAGGTCATGGTCTTGTATGAGCTGTGTTATTTCAAGATTGACTAATTCACATAGAGTACATTCTTCAAGACTGTTTCCAGTAACCAAAAGGCACTGAAAGATTCTGATAGCAGTATAACTTGTAAAACCTTGCAATGTGCCCTCCTCAAGCTATGTGATCAAAAGATTGATAACCCGCATATAACCACACAAAAAGAGAAATGAAAGACTAAAAACCATTGAGTTTTGAAGGTCCTGAAGATACTGAAGCCTAAACATGATCATAGAACTGTAGAATCTTTTGGACTGGAAGGGACTCTTAAAAGGTCATCTAGTCTAGCCTCTCTGCAACTAAAGCAGATTTCTGAGAGCCCTGTCCAACATGACTTGCAACGGTTCCAGGGATGAGGCATCTCCCATCTCTCTGGGCAACCTCGGACAGGGTCTCACCACCCTCAGCATAAAACATTTCTTCCTTCTCTCAGTCTGACTCTCGCCTCTTTCAGCTTAAAGCCACCATCCCTTGTCCTGTTACAACAGGCCCTGCTCAAAAGTTTGCCCTCAGTTTGTCTGACCAGGCCATTTAAGCACTGAAAGCCACCAGAACGTCTCCCTGGAGCCTTCTGTTCTCCAGTTTCAACAATTCTAACTCCCTTAGCCTGTCTTCACAGCAGAGGGCTTCATCCAGCCCTCCCATCATTGCTGTGGTCTCCCCTGGCCCTGTTCCAACAGGTCCATGTCTCTCCTAGGATGCAGACTGCAGAGCTGGCTTTAGCACTTAATTTATTTAATTGCATCAAAGTATTAATTTTGATGAACCAACACTTTCAAGATGTGAGGATTAATTTAAAGACCTCTAGAAGTACAGACATGCTCACATCGAATTAGATGTTGGAAATAACTGCTGAGACTTGCTCCTCTAACAGAATCACCTCCCTTGATTATCACCGTAAGTGGCCACAAATACCAAAGAGATTCTGTCAAGTAGCAAAAGTCTCTGAACAGCAAAAGTCTGGAAAAGAAAACAACCACTTCCACAATGCAAGGAGCCAACTCCAAAATAACTGAGTTTAAAATAATAATGCCCTCATACTTCTTTAAGGGACTGAAAGAAGCCTTACAACATAAAAACATCAATAACCAGCCTGCCATGAATAAGGAAGAACTGCAGCTGACCCACTGGTGAACCTTTTCATAACAGAGATAGCCAGGTATGCAGACAACAGATCACAACTCAATGACTTGTTTCATAACACCTACATCCTAATCCAGAGGAGCTGCTTCAGTACATACCACATCAAAAACCATGCTGGGACGCAGTGAAGTGCACTGAGCCTTGCTCATTGAGCAACTCCCCTGCTGTGCTTTACAGCCAAAGTTTTCTGAATTCTCTGGTTTGTTTTTTTTTTTCTTTCCCCCTGAGCGTGATCCCACTTTCAAAACCAACCATGGGTAACCCTACTCACCACCAGACCGTATCTATGAACAGAACAGTAAACCTGCTGCCATGAAAGAAACAAAAAGACCAAGTAAATTGCTGAAACTTGCAAAATACTGTCTTAAATGTGAATTCTCTGCTAGAAACGTCCTGAGGAAAAGAGATAGGCCCATGTGATTTGTGGCCTTCTGTTTCTCCCAGCCAGCCCCTCTCAGCAGTCACTGGAAATCATTAGCACACCATGAATGTTCATGGATTCACCACAGATGTGAGGAGCCCTTCCTTTAGCACAAACCACAGAAGTCTTTTTGAAGACAATCAACCACCACATGTCTTTCTCCTCTCTCTCATGACCAAAACACCAACCACCCTGTCAATTGTTTGGGTGTATGGTTAGCACATGGTAATGAATGAAGAACAAAGGATGTGTATGTAAGCCATTGAAGTCACAATCATTCACACCAGAGGATGGACTATAGGACTTCGGAGAAAGGATAAGGGTGTGCAAGCTGTTAGCCCAAGCTGTCCACACCACTGCCTGCTCCTACATGGTTCTGCCACATTTCTAGGAGAAAAAGGCAAACTAAGGAAATGCCTGGTTAAATATATTCTTCTGAAGGACCAAACCCAGCTCGATGGATCTGAGATTTCACATGTTGTGTCCTGTATTCACAGCTATTCTACACAAACAGAACCTCATTGCCACCACTACTGCTCCAGTTACCACTTCTTACTACTCCAAGGTGACAGAACTCTAGAAGTTAACAGAGGTTACCTCACATCAGGAGTGCAGTGTGTCAGCAACCATACACTTACTCGATGGATAGGAGGCTTCTGCCTCCTATCAACTTGTGGAACAACACTCATTCATAGAATGGTTTAGGGTGGAAGTGACCTCAAAGATCATCTGTCCTCAACCCCCTTAGACACCTTAGCAGATCACTTACTTTTTTTAAGGCAATTCTCAACATAGATGAAAGCATAGAGAATAAGAGAATCTAATGGCAATAATTTCACTTGTAAGCATTTATTAGTGGCCAGATTTTGTTAGGATAACAGACATTACATCTAAAATTCAGGAAGCTGGAGCTAATAAAACACAGATGTGATGGCACCTTTTTTGCCCGACTTCATGCTTCTTCTAAGTCATACCACAAAAGAGTTAGTACATTGCAAGTGTCATTATCTGTTCCTCTCCTAACCTTTTGACTTAACTATATTTCAACCTTATGAACATATATTACATGAGCATATATTACAGAAAAGAAGAGAAAAAATACAACTAAAAATATTAGTGAAAGAGATTTGCTTGGAAGCCACTAAAGTCTGACCATCTGTACAGTAACTCGCTCAGATATGATTTTCTGTGCTATGAGCTGAAGAAGAAATACATAAGTAGAAGTAACATGTAAGTATAATTTGGTATACTTTGAGTGGAAGGGAAGAGAAAGTGGAAGGGAAGAGAAAGTGGAAGGGAAGAAAGAATAATAAAAAAAAGAATAAATGAAGTAAAGAAAAATAAAGAGAAAAACAAAGTAAAGAGAAAAACTAAGAGAAAATAAAGAAAAGAAGAAAAAGAAGGAAAAAATGAAGTAAAGAAAAAGCGGTGGGGGGAGGAGTGTTTTTCTTTAGAGAATGCAGAAACAATTCAACCTTAGGCTCACTTCTCAACTCCCAACCTGTGACAAAACTGCACTCACAATGTGGAACGGCTGAACATTACCACGTCACCTGACAACTGAATGTACAGACCAAAATCAATCTCATTTGCCTTTGTGTTCTCTTTTTTTTTTTTCTGAAGTAAAATGTTTGACTTGACTTTTCATGGACAAAGAGATTCACTGTCAGCTCTCAGACTTCTAAAATACTTTCAACTATCAACTCAAAACAGACATAACCAGTTAAAACCTCCTGAATCTAACTTTGTCCAACAATAAATGTACCCTTCATGTGCACAAAAAAAATCTGTTTTCAAACAATTTAAATTCAGCCTAAGAGATCAGGCCACTCAGCACTACTAGTTTTTCTAAGAACTTCAAGGCACATAGGCTGGAGTTTCTATCACTGATCCTAAAAATATAAACTAGTAGGTGCGATCTTGTTATGAGTCATGAATTTCCTTGGTTTATAAGATTTGTATTCTCACTAGTAATATGGAGAAAATGAACAGGAGAAGCAAACAACCCTCCTAGCAGGCAGTAGTCTATGCACAACCTCTTTGACAGTGTAAGGGCAACAACATTCAGTGAAACAAACGCAAAATGAATTCCAACTGACTGCCCTGCAGCAAATCTGAAGTGGTGGAACTGACCTGAGGCTTGCTACTGCTGCTGCCATAGCCTTGGTTAAATCAGCTTTATTTTGACTCTTGAGTGACAAACCTGCCAATAAGTAACAATGAGAGATGCAAAGGAACTTTTTGACGTACTGCTCTTGGACACAGACTTACTAAAGAATGGGGCAAACAACAGAAAAATATCTACCATAATCATGCCAGAGCAAGAAATGAATCCTAAAAAGCTGAACAGGCTTTCTAAAGACAATGTTCAGAAAAAAAAAAAAAAAAAAAAAGGG
>VWZI01014828.1:92410-119575 GCA_013396835.1 Psilopogon haemacephalus
TTGTGTTTCCTACCAAACCCAAATTCAATTCATTCCTTTAACATACTGGATCCTGAGTTAGCTGATCACAAACAGGATCACCAGATCTTTTCGAAGAATTAAATGAAAAACAGCAGAGATTTGTCATGAATGCAGCACATACTGTTGATGTGATTTGACCCAATGTTTTGTTACATGGTCTTTGCTGACACCTGTTGGTTTATTTTTTTTCTTTTTTTCTTTTTTTTCCTTTTGAGGAAGAGCATCTCTAAGTCTAGAAATCATTTGACAATAACTTGGCCTCAGAAATGGCTTAATTACATAGCACATCACAGGAAAACTGCCAATTCTTTCTAAATATTCAGACAAATATATATATATATTAGTACTAAGCAGATGCCATGAAACATCTTGCCCTAGAAGCAACTAAACATCAACAGAAAGCAAGCTGAAATAAGAAACAAAAGAATGAAAAGCAAAGAAGGAAACTGAAAAAAACACCAAACCAAACAAAACCCCCAAACTAACAGAAGAACAAAAATAAATGAGGCTTATAAACAGATTTTAATGCTACAAGACCTAAATCTCAGGATTATTTCAGAAATTTCTAAATTTCATAGAAAGACAAGTTATGATGAGTGATCTGGAAGAATGAGAAGGAGTGGTTTTGACTACTCCAACTATTAATACCAAAAAAAAAGGTGTAATTTAGGTGGAGAGGTGGAGCTATGCTGTTCTAAAAGGTTAAAAATCCATGTGAAACTCAACTGACTGATTTGACCCAATGATTGACGTAGTTAAAGCAGACCAGCTTTTGTAGTTACCAACAAAAAAGTCAGTGGTGTGTCAAGAATCTCATTTTGCCACCTTTGATTCCTCAGCAGAAATGACCAGATAAATATTCACAGATAAAGGCTTCATTTTATGCAAATCCAGAGCAGAACTCAAATTATCACCTTCTTTCCATAGCAAGATGCTTTAACCATTTTTCCACTGAACAGGAGTGGGTCAAAACAAATTTGATTTAAACATAGTTGAAAAGGGCCACAGCATTGACTGCTAGTAGCATGTCTTTAACTTTGGTATAAAGAGGATCACAAATCACAACAATTGTTTATAGTTTCACTATTAAATAATATCTGCACCTCTTCTGACTAGGTCGAGTTAACCAAAGAGATTGCACCATAGTCAATTGTGCACTCATTGCACAATTAAGTGGCCCACTCAGGAACCTCACTTGCTTTGTGTAACTGACAGAAGCCAGCAGTTAACTTCTGCAGCAAATGTCAGGCTTGCTTGCTGCTTTTCCAGTCTATGTTTATGACAGTCTAAAAGGAAATTCCCCTCAAGGAGAGAGAAACCTGCCCTGAAGGCACTGTCTCCTCTGGGTGTACCAAGCTGAAGGTTAAGAAAATGCCTTGGACATTGATGAACCTTTTTCTACTTTTTTTTTTTTTTACTGTTTCTCAAGAAAAGATTTTCCTCTTTCTAGTTCAGATTGAGCCCATCTAACCCACTCTTATGTTCTGCTGGCAGGGAGAGTCAAAGAGAGAGAAAACTACAAAAAATTCCAGGAGAACTTTCAACTACGAGATTAGGAAGGTTGATTCACATGTGACAAGTAAAATCCCAACACTTCTGCTCTTGTATAAAACAGGAATCTATTTAATTTAAGAATCAAAGAAATTATTATTTAGAATCACAGAACGCATCAGTTTGGAAGAGAAACTTGAAGTTCATCCAGCACAACCACCCTGCAGACAGCAGAGACACCTCCAACCAGAGCAGGGTGCTCAGGGCCCCATCAAGTTTGACCTTGAATGTCTTCAGGGATGGAGCCTCCACCACATCTCAGGGCAACCTGTCCCAGTGTCTCACCACCCTCACTGTGAAAATCTTCCTCCTGATGTCCAACCTAAATCTACCCTCATCCGGTTTCAAACCTTTGTCCTGGCACTTCCAGCCCTTATCAAAAGTCTCTTTCCAGCTTTCTTATAGACTGCTCCAGGCTTCTCCAAGGTCTCCCTGGAGCCTTCTCTTCTCCAGACTGAATAGCCTCAACTCTCTCAGCCTATCCCCACAAGTGTGGCCAGCAGAAGGGAAGTGACCATGCCCCTGGACTGGACACTGGTAAGGTTATACCTCCAATCCTGGGTTCAGGTCTCCAAGTTCAGTCTTCCAAAAAGGACATTGAGAGGCATGTTGAAAAAGGTCTGGAGAACAGCTCTAGTGAGGACCCAGCTGAGGGACCCGGGGTTGTTTAGTCTGGAAAACAGGAGGCTGAAGGGAAACCTCATTGCTCATTGCTCTGCAACTCCTTGAAAGGAGGTTGGAGTGAGGTGGAGGTTGGTCTCTCCTCCCCCATATCAAATGATAGAAGGAGAGGAAATGGCCTGAAATTGTGCCGGGGAGGTTTATGTTGGAGATTACAAAAAAATGTCCATACTGCAAGAGTGGTCAAGCATTGGAACAGGCTGCCCAGGCCGGTGGTGGAATCACCATCCCTGAAGGTATTCAAGAAATGTGTGTATATGGAACTTGGGACATGGTTTAGTGGGCATGACGGTGCTGCGTTGATAGTTGAGCTCAGTGATCTTAGTAGTCTTTTCCAAATAAAACAGTTCTATGCCTAAGATTCTCTAACTCTGACAAGTCTGGAGCTAAACCATGTCTCACAGCACTACCTGTAGCACCTGTTTCCAGTGTTTGAGAACCCTTCCAAGGAAAATTTCTTCTAAGATCCAACTTAAACCTCCCCTAGGGCAATTTGAGGCCATTTCCTCTTGCCCTATCACTTGTTACCAGGGAGGAGAATCCAGCCCCCACCTGGCTCCAACATCCTTTGAGAAAGTTGTAGAGAACAATGATGTTTTGCTTCAGCCTGGTCTCTAGACTAGATGTCACTTCCCTCAACTGCTCCTCATCAGTCCTGCTCTCCAGACAGCTTTGATGCCATAATATCCTTCTTGGAGTGAGGCATCTGATGTTGATGTTTGCCATTTTGTCTGTTGGCATTCTTTATTCTTCTGGAGGTGCCACATTTGATTAGACATCGATTCAACATAGTACCCATTGCTAATGAACTTATCAATGAGGACAAGGACAGTTTCTACTGGAAAGGAAACTTTCTCCTAATATCCAGTTCCTGTCATGTTTACAGTATTTCAGAGAAACATTAAATAGATGATTTTATCACCTAGATAGGGAACATGGACATCCAGTGCAGTGAGCAGCATGCCCGTGTGCAATTTATAATTATACCACAGCCACCAGCCTTCAAAGGAGTTCTGTGTTCAGTGAAAAGGTATTATTCCTCTTCCAAGGAACAAGTAATAGGACAAGAAGATATGACCTCAAGTTGCACCACGGGATCTTTAGGTTGTACATGAGGAGCAATTTATTCCTTAAAAATATTGTCAAGGTCTGGCCCAGGCTGTCCAGGGCAATGCTGGATCTCACATCCTCAGCAGAGTTTCAAAGCCACATAGATGTGGTGCTGAGGAACATGGTTTAGTGGTGATCTGGCAGTGCTAGTTCATGGTTGGACCTGATGATCTCGAACGTTTCTTCTAACCAAAACAATTTTATAATTTTAAGAGTCTGAGGCACTGAAAGCTCCCACCAGCATTCACATTAGTTCTTGGGCAACAGCAACCTACAGCTTGCCACAGGAATCCCATTCATGTCTCCTAAATTATGGCAGAAACCAAGCCTTTTCTTGAGCTAATGAAAAGAAAGCTTAGGGTTTTTTAAACAGCAAAATGCTTCCACTGATACTGGAAACAATTATTGCTGCTCCTTTTGATAGTCAGCCAAATAATCTGTTCTTGGCTGGGTTGAAGGGAAATGAATATTGTGGCTTCTCCTGCTATTTGTGCTGCTAGCTGATGTGCCATACTTTCCCAACACAATATTCCTAAAATTAAGAATTGTAATGATGGATCAAGAACATACACATTCCTGAATATTGGAAAACATTCTCAAATTACATTACTACAATCTAAGTGAGGATCCTTTCTGTCACTGAATTTAGCTAAACCAAAAAAATCTTCATAGAATCATACAGTGGTAAGGGTTGGAAGTGACCTCTGGAGATCATTCAGTCCAACTCCATTGATAACACAGGTATGCCTAGATCAGGTCACAGAGGAACATATCCAAGTGGGTTTGGAATCTCTCTAGCAATGGTGACTCCACAGCCTCTCTGGGCAGCCTGTTACAGTGCTCCACCACCCTCCAGCAAAGAAATTTCTCCTAAGTTTGTATCCACTACCCTTGTCCTATCACTGTCCACCACCACAGACCTGTAAGACTGTTGAGGTTGGAAGAGACCTCTGAGATTATCAAGTGCAATCACTAACCCAGAGCTCACAACCCCACCACTACTGCTAAGCCACTACCACTAAGCCACATCCCTCAGCACCACATCCATGCATCTTTTAAACACCTCCAGAGATTGTGACTCCACCTCCTCCTTGGGCAGCCAGTGCCAGCACCTGAGAACCCTTGCTGGAAAGAAATCTTTCCTAATATCCAACCTGAACTTCCTTTAACACAACTGAAAATGTGCAAACTTAACACCCCACTGGTGCTCACTTTATGATTACTCGTCACTTCACCCTTATTACCACTAGAGTCAGAGGCTTATTTTATATCACAAATATTAGTAGGTCATTTAATACTGCAGTCAAATAAATTCTGCTTCCCAATGTATCTGACAATATATTCAGTCTGTTTCCTGTGGAGATGGGAAGGTAAGCCCAAGAATGTTATAAACACAAGAACATGGTGAGCATTTCACCAGACACTGTAACAGACAGTAGAAAAAGAAATAAGAATTCAAATTTTAGGCAGACTGTGAACTGAAATCAGATTTGTCTCATTGAAAGATCAACAAACATGATCTTAGAGATTTACTTTGGAATTATCCAATCATAATCTAAATGAATAAGGAAAAAATTCTTCCAGAAGCCAACATTAATTACATGTTTTATTACTTGCAGTTTTATCTTACTCCTGTAGAATGGATCAAACTTGAAGTCATACATTTGGAACTCAATATGCACCTTGATGACTTCCACAAGCTGATTCCAACTTATCTGCTGTGAAAACAATTTTATCTATCTACAACCACACACATCTGGAAATGTTTTTGCATACTAAATACCACCGTGACCAGAAGCACTGAATTATGTTGACATCTGAAAGAACTGATCAGATTTCTCACTTCATGATTAATCCTTATGTGGCCACTAAGCAAAGCACCATCCAACACGCTCTGACATTCCCAAGATACCTCAGCAACGAGAGGTGTGACACAGTGAACTAAGCAGAATGAAATTCGGGACAAGCTCACATCATCAAACAAGCTCTTTCTTTTCCCTTCATAAACTGATCTGAAAGCACTTTTGTCAAAGACATAAATTGATCTGAAGACAGAATCATAGAATCATAACATCATTTTGATTGGAAAACCCTTCTAAGATCATCGAGTGTAACCATCAACCCAATGCCACCATGCCCACTAAACTATGTCCCCAAAGTGCGATGTCCCTACAGTTCTTTTAGCACCAGCACTGAACCTGATGATCTTAGCAGTCTTGCTCAACCTTAATGACTCTATGAAATTGCCTTGTGGAAGGTAATAAGCCCTGTAAAATTGCAACCTCAAGGAACCAAAGATTCTTGGAGCAGGTGGAAGGACCTATCCTAACAGTAGCACTTGACAGGCCCATGGACAGGCAACTGTTCCTTCCTACAGTCAGAATATTGACTGTAACAGTCTGACATTCAGTACCCCTCCTGAACTCACAGTTAACAGTTGTGTAAGATTCAAGGTATTCCTGAAGTTTTCACACCACCACAAAGTTTTAGTGAAATATATCTGACCACCTAAAAAAACTTGGAAACCAGCACATATTTCCCTTGGAAATCAGCTTCACAGTTGTATGAGCACAGAACCATATAGCATGGCCATTCCTCTTACATATCACAGGAACAAGCCTCATCTAGGGTCTTCTGTCTACTAGGAAGCTCCACCACCAGAGAATGCAGAAATATCTCCCCAGCAACCACTCACAGTAAGAGTGCTCTTGCTGCTTAAAATCAATCTGCATTTTTTTAATTACCTGCCTGATAGAGCTCTTGAGGCTGCCCGTGAAGGGTAGTGATTCTCAGGTTACAATGAGTACCATCAGTAAACAAACCCTCACTATAAGAAAAACATTGAGGTGCTGAAGCTTGTCCAGAGAAGGGCAACAGTGCTGGTGAAGAGTCTGGAGCACAAGTTGTGAAGATGTGTCATGAGAAAAAAGAGGCTGAGGAGAGACCTTCTAGCTCTATACAACTCCCTGAAAGGAGGCAAAGAGGTAAGTAGAGGTCTTCTCCCAAAGACCAAGTGATAGGACAAGTTGCTACAAGTTGCCCCAGGAGAGGTTTAGGTTGCACATTAGAAGAAATTTCTTCAATAAAAGGCTTCACAAACATTGGACCAGGTGGCCCAGGGAGGTGGTTGAATCTTCACCCCTGGAGCTGTTTCCAAGAGGCAGAGATGTGGTGCTGAGGGCCATAGTTCAGTATCAGACTTGGCAGGGTTAGAAGCCTGATGACCTTAGAGGTTCTTTCCAACTAAAATAATTCTATGATTCTAACATTGCAATAAAGCTCACTAGAACTATGAAATTTTGCTGTGTACAAGAAAAATCATTGAGAATAATCCTAACAAGAGTCTGAGTTGGAATGAGCTTAGTGTTTATTCCGTCATTCTGGTAGCACAAGTATTCTTTGAGTAACAGTGAAAAGAGAAAAATTATTTAGTTTATTTCTCAGAGACCTTTAACCTCTTACTACCAACAACATTGGAGAACAAACCTTATGAAGGACCTGTGGCTGTTTAGTTTGAAAAAGAGGAGACTGAGGAGAGACCTCATGGCTCTCCACAGCTACCTGAAAGAACATTGTGAAGAGGTTGGTGCTGGTCTCTTCTCACAGCTAATTAATAATAGAAGAAGAGGGAATAGCCTCGAGTTGTGGTTGGATAGTTTTAAATTGAACATTAGGAAAAAAAAATTTTCCCAGCAAGAGTGGTCAGGCACTGGAACGGACTGCCTAGGGAGGTGGTGGAGGATTTTAGGGGTTATTTGGATGTGGTGCTTAGGAATGTGGTTTAGAGGTGAACCTTCCAGAGCAGGGTTATCAGTTGGGCCTGACGATCCCAAGGACTTTTTCCAAGCTGAATGTTTCTGTAATACTTGAGCTATCGATCAAGACTCAAGGATTTGGTGGGCATGCTGTGAAGAATTAAGAGTACAAGATGCCAACTGAGAAGTCTGAATGCAAGGAGTCTTCTTCCTTCTCTGGAGACATTCAAAACCTGCCCAGACGTGTTCCTGTGTGACCTACTCTAAGAGATCCTTCGCTGGCAGGGGTGTTGGATTGGGTGATCTGTTCTCTGGTTCTGTGAAAGAGGAACTGACACTGTATGTGGAGAAACACAAATCTTTCCTGAATCATTACAGGCAAGACAGTGCTTGAGTTAAGATAAATAACTATCTAGAAGGCCTCTCACTGCCCTAAGTAACCAGCTCATTGAACTGATCTTCCTTAGCAGTCACAACTAAGCATCTAACAGCTTCAGGCTGGGTATTTCTGCTGGAGCCATCAATGGAACATAACAGATCCCAAAATTCACTTGTGATTGACTTAATGAATTGAGCAGCTGGCGCATCTTAAAGTAATTTTAGGTTGTTTGCACATACAGAAATACAACTTATAATTTAATTTTTTTCCTTTCAAATTATTCTTATTAAGGGCTGACACAGCTGATACAGATTTATTAAAAAATACCACTATCCTGCCGAATTTTAATTTAAATATATATATTCCCAGGGAACTGAAAGATTCTCAGGGAACTGAAAGGTCTCTCCTTGAAAACACAGAAAGTGTTAATTTTGTTATTCTGGAAAAGCTGAAAATCCTGTGAAAAAAAGAAGCAACTCTTCCGGAGTTCTGCAACTGAGGTAAAATAAACATATTTTAAAAGAGCTGCTTGATGAAAGCAGTAATCTACATATCTCTGGTTTTCAAAAAAACTCCTGCTGAAACAGTAGGAAAACACTTTGCCTTTCATAGAAACTTTTAATATCACTGATGAAGACAAGAACTGAATGTTCACAAGACAAAGGTGAACCAACTGGCTTCATCACATATGCTGATTTATACTCTGCATAAGCACTACTTATATATATTTCTTTTTCTAGTCACCTAGTTGACAAAACCATTTTTTTTCACCACCCCCTGCCAAAAAATTAAGGTAACTATACACCATCTTACTTCCCTGCTATGAACTCTGCTGATTTTGGAGTTCACTACTCTATTCAGCTCTTAAGTGGGGATGATTAATAAAACAGATAATTCAATTTAATTCTGCTGTATAATAAATCATGGTGACATTTTTTTTTTCCTAACAAGAAAAAAGAGAAAGGAATGGATACATTTAGATAAAAGGTGGGTTATTTGTGGGCTTGATTTCAGCTACATGAAAACGATTGGTACAAAAGTTTAGGAAGAACTGAGAGCCTAAACTTTTGCATATAAACCCAGGATGGCAAGAATGGTTCTAATTGAACTAAAGCTGCTGAAGGTTTTATTTTTAAAAAGCTCATGATTAACTCATTGAAACACTCCCCCTACTCCAATTTTTGTCTTCTTTTTAACAATTAGTACCATTCTTTGAATTGCAGCAACTTGCAAGTGCTTTATAAACAACCATCTGCCTTATTGTATCTTCTCTGCTTTTCACTGTTTATCAATTTAAAAATGTAAAACACATTTATCAACACATTTATCAACAATGTAACAAATTCCCATCTGGGTTTATGAGACGCTCATCATTTCTTTCAAGAAGCATGCTAACAATAATTATGAAACTATCTCTGAACCTTTGGAGTACTGTCATGTTACTGTGATGAACCAACCTACTGCCAATTGCTGCCTACAAACTGGAAGAGAGTTCACTGAAGCACATCTGACATAATCATTGCAGTAAAAACTCTTCACAAACAGCAGATTTTGAAAGAGGGCTTAGCATATGCAAATGAATATACCACATGCAACAAAGATTCATATTTAAATGTCCTTAGGTACTATTAAGTCGTCCTCAATTCTTTCTGTCTATCCATCTACTCCACTCACCACAGAAAAAAGAAATGTTGAAGATAAACAGATCGTTAAAAGCTGAAATCTTGCTAAAATTCTTAACACATACATTATTTAATTTTTTTTTTGTGATGCTCCTACTAGCAACTTCATTTCTGTTATGAAAGGCATTGGTTCAAAATTGAGTGAAGTAAAAGAAATAGAACCTTAAAGAACTATATTACTTCCATCTTGGGAATTGCTATTAGAGAGGAATTCATTACTCTGACCCATACTCAGGTGTTTTATCTCATTTTCTTGCTTAAAGTCTTCTGCATTATGTTTCTATTTCACACTCACCTATCACAAAATTGTTGGGATTGGAAGAGACCTCCAGAAGGCATCCAGTTCAGCCTCCCACAGTCAACAGAGAAATCCTCCACGAGGTTCGGTTGCTCAGAGGCTTGTCAAGCCTGACTTTGAAGACCTCTAGGAATGGGGCTTCAACTGCCTCCCTGGGCAACCTGTTACAGTGTTCTACCACCCTCATGATGCAGAACTTGTTCCTAACATCCAGCCTAAACCTTTCAGACCACTGCCCCTAGTCCTACCACTACCGAACAGACCTTTGGAAACAGTCCCTCTCCAAGTTAGTATGAAAAAACCTCTATGACCCAGACGGCATGATGGATTCACAAGTAACTGGTGCCCAAAAAATTCTGGGTCTCACTTATGCTCTTCCTCCAACTGGTAAACTCAAAAGTCTCTATTTCACATGTTTGGTTTCTTTTAATCTAACAATGACAGAATCACAGAATCATCCAGTCCAACCCTCCTGCCAGAACAGGAGCACCTAGAGCAGGTCACACAGGAATGCATCCAGGCAGGTTTTGGATGTCTCCAGAGAAGACTTCACAACCTCTCTGGGCAGCCTGCTCCCGTGTTTTGTAGTAAGTGAGGCCATACTTTATTTTAATAAAGATCTTGCTCAGTCTCTCTCTTCTGCTTGGCTATTCTTGCCAAATAGTAAACTCTAAATATTTTTGCAACATTTACTCTGCTGAAATATTTAGCTATGGCAAAAAAACTTCTGCCACATTCATTAGTACATGGGGCATAACAAGCACAGAAATAACACCATCAAGTTGCTTCCAAAACATCAAACATGTGATTTAACTCCTTCCAAAAATATGGATAGGGGGAATAATTCAATTTTGCTCTACCACTGAAACAGGACATAGAGTTAGGAAGAATTTGTAAGGTCTCAAGAGTTTAGTGGTCATGGTAGCTGGGTTATGATTGGACTCTGTGATCTTCAAGGTCTTCTGCCACCTTAATGATCTGTTTGTCTTTTCTTTGTTCTAGTACAAGACACTATAAAAATTCAGTCCACATATGCTCAACAAACACTTTAAGTATCTGCCACCTACTCTCTTTGAGCAGAACCTCTGCAGCAGCACTAGCTAAGCAAGGCTCCCATGAAAGCAATGTCCATGCCTCTCCCTATAGATCACATCAGTACCAATTAATTTTTTGCTTGCAGAAAGACAAAATATTCCAACCACTGAATAACTAACAGCAGGCAGACTGCAATAAAGTCAAGGTACACAAACATCATTTTGCTTAATCCCTGGTGTGCATCACATACTTTATTATACTAAAGTCTCACTAGCCAGAGAAAATCTGGAATGTTTATATAACACTGTGCAAAGAAACTGAAACTGGAGTGTAAAGATTTCTACTAATCATCTGCAAATTTTATTTGGAACTTGATCCTGCAGCCCTTATTCACAAGATCAGACCTATTGAGTTTATTCACATGAGCTTCGGCTGCAAGATTGGACCTTAAGTACTATCAGGTGCACGTGCAGCCTATCATCAGATTTTGGGTTATTCATGTAAGAAGCTACCCTTTCAAATGCAGACTACTTAATGCTTCCTTCTTCATTAACTTACATGTCCTCTTCTGCTGCTCTATGCTTTCATTTGTGCTATGTAAATAGCTTCTTTCTCTCAGCCATCCAAACAAATAATGCTCTTTGCAACCAGTGAGGAAATTAGTAGCAGGTGAACGCTTAGTTTTTAAAATTATGTTGAGACCAAGCTGTTCTTTTAACTTAAAGGAGATCAGGGCGGGGTGGGGGGGNCTTGATGGTTAATCTACTTTGTGATGAGCTGGACCTAACATAGGGCTTTAAAGCAGCTTATTTGGTGGGATAAGCCTTCTCTGATGATGTAAAATTAAATGTATAGTATCATAACTGAGAAATGCAAAGAATTTCTGACTGAGGTGGTCTATTTCTTTACTTTCTGTGCCTCTTCTACATAAATATAAGGTATTGTCTTGTGGTGTGGTAACTGAAAAATAACCCAAATTCTTCTAGTATCTGCTTGTCTGCTTCTGCAGATCAGGCAGGGTGCAAATACAAGAGGTGTCATACACTAGTCCAACAACATGACCACAGTAGAAGCATTTATATTACTCTCCATGTTCTAATCTACCTATTTTCTGTTCCTATTTGACTCATTTAAAGACTTAGATAGCCAAGTAACTTATCAGCTTGGGTAGAAGTCTCTTCATCAGTGGTGGCACTCATAAAAATACCTGCAAGCATTAAATGGCCTCCAAGCAATCACTATATTTTAATTACCCAGTGCTAGAGCTGTACGAGAGAGGCAGAGGGCCAGACAGTGACTGTCAGCTGATGCTAGAGATACTCTAAATACTTAAGATCATGGAAGGAGAATGTCAACATACATGGTTTGGGTTGGAAGAGACCTTAAAGATCATCCAGTTCCAAGCTCCCTGCCATGGGCAGAGACACCTCCCAGCAGCCCATGCTGCTCAAGGCCTCATCCAACCTGACCTTGAATACCTCCAGGGAGGAGGCTTCCGAAGCCTCCCTGGGCAACCTGTTCCAGTGTCTCACCAACCTCACTGCAAAGAATTTTTTCCTCCTCTCCAGTCTCAGTCTCCCCTCTTGCAGCTCAAAGCCATTGTCTCTCACCCTGTCACTCCCAGTCCTTGTCAAAAGTCCCTCCCGAGCTTTCTTGTAGCCCCCCTTCATGTGCTGAAAGGATACTCTCATGTCTCTCTGGAGCCTTCTCTTTTTCAGGCTGGACAGCCCCAATTCTCTGAGGGGAGGTGCTCCAGGCCTCTGATCATCTTCATGACTTCCTCTGGACCCACTCCAGCAGTTCCATGTCCATTTTCTTTTGTCGGGGGCACAATAATGGGATGCAGTTCTCAATCTTTTTTATCAGCTGACATCTCCAAGTCCTAATCTAATCTTCATATGAAATCTCGTTATCAACACAACCTATATGACTGGCAAAACTCAAGTTAAAATCCCAGCAACAGATTTCAGTAGTATTCTTTGTAATTCCATTTAATGACAATGTCACGATGAACTGCAGAAAAGCCTAGGGTGCAAGTGACCTCACAGATCATCTCCTTCAACCTCCCTGCCATGAGAAGGGACATGTCTCAACTACACTCAGCTGCTCTAGGCCTCATCCAACCTGGCCTTCAACACCCCTGGGCAGGAGGCATCAACAATCTCCCCAGGCAGCCTATTCCAGGGTATCACCACCCTCACACTGCAGAACTCCTTCCTCAGATCCAGTCTAACCCTTCTCTGTCTCAGCTTTAAACCATCCCACCTTGTCCTGTCTCTAGATACTCTCAGGAAAAATCCCTCTGCATCTTTTCTGTTGGAACTCTTCAGCTATTGGAAGGTAACTTTAAGGTCTTCCTGGAGTCTTCTCCAGGCTGAATGACCCCAGCTTCCTCAGTTTGTCCTCACAGCAGAGGTGCTCCAGCCCTTGGATAATCTTTGTGGCCTTATCTGGACTCCTTCAGACTGCTCTGAGTGCTTCTCATACTGGGGACACCAGAACTGGACTGTTGTCAATTTCAGCATCAATGATGTCAGTTGAAACAGTGGTACAAGCAGCACACACAGACATCTATTTAAAATGCAAGAGACACACATCCTGTAAGCCTAACCTGCAGCTTCACCCAGAGTACAAACCTCCACAATTCCTGGGCAGAAAAAGAGGGGAAAAAAGAAACACTTCAGCCCTGAGCTGGAAATGGTATGCCTGCAACGACTGAACTATTGTCACAAAACTGTTCTCAGTCATACTTCAAACTTGCCACATGGATTAATCTGCAGTGAGAAGCAGCTGCAATACCATGTTCCATGCACTTCTGTTGCCATTTTAAAAAGCAAATGGAGAGGCTCTCCACAAAATTCAATGCTGCAGTAGCAATGACTGAACCAGAATCACAGAATTATGAACAGTTCACTAAATTGTCTATTAGAAGCAGACATCAAGAGGCTGCAGAACAAATTGTGTGCCTGAAATAACAGATCAATGAGTGAAGAATAAAGAGATGTAAGAAGTGGAGACGCTGACAAACCATTGTAATTTGTGCAGAATCAATTTCTATACAGCCAGGGTAAAGGCAGAACACCACAGATAGTGCATTCATTACTTTGAACAGCATAGAAAAAGAAAAAAAAAAGAAAAAACCCAACCAAATGAACCCAAGGATTACCAAACGAAAATTTAGTAATGCTCCAAGAAAGAACGAATGATGCTGAAACAGGCGGCCAGGGCATACACCCATGTCTTTAAACTGGTGAAATGAAACAGATGCAACCCGCAATATATACATGAGGTAAAAACCCCCACATTCTCAGGATGGGTATGGCCTTTAAAAATGAGAAAACCAGTTCACAGTGACTGGGCTAACAATGGGACAACTGAGAATATAAACCACCTTTGCCTGATGGTACAAGTCTAGCTACTTCATCACCTCTGTATGTCCAGCTACATCAATGTTCAGCCACAGAGAACTCCTAAAGCTAAAGCCTATGGGCTGCTGCTTCTTAATCTATCCCAGTTTGCTAAACCCGTTTTACCCTACCCCAAAAAATGGCGAATCAGTGGGTAATACACTGTCTCTGTACTACTCAACATCTCCACCAGTGATGTACCAATATGCAGAACAATAAAAAGGTTTTATCTATGTGAACAAATGCCAAGGGTCACAGATCATCATCTTCTGTGTCCTTGGATAACTACATAAACACAATGCAAACATTGGACAATGAAGCATTTATAAATTTGTGCCTTTTTGCAGTATCAGGCACCCAGCAGAAAACAGGCTGAAACACATGTGACTTTTCCTCTAAAAACAAACAATTTAGAACAATTTGCTTTGTCAGATGCCTGACCTCAAACATTCCTTGCCTTTTGCCCATCAGTATAAATAAATATCCGTTTCAAAGATCACTCAAACCCAAACATGAGGAAAAACTAACAAAAATAACACACCACACAGATCACAGATGTAAGACACCCACTTCATGAACACTCCCCACCTCACAGTTAACAAAAAATAAAATAAAAAAAAAAAATCATTCACACTGCTCTGGGTTGAAGCTGTGGCACTCCTCTTCAGATCCACAAAATGAGGAATTTGGTAGTGCTGCCAAACACAGACAAGAAGGTGTGGTGGCACAGGAACCCACACAGGGACATACTAATCCTTACAGTTGTGTCTTACCCAACTAATGAATTTGGAAAAGGGATATCTGGACAATACAGGCTGTTGCCTTTTCTCTGAAGGCGTGACGACCTGGTTCAAGGGCAACACAAACAGCCAAACCCAGGCTGCTCAGGCCATCAGCTACAAACATCAATGTGATGGATAGCAAAAGGCAAAATGGCCTTTATTGAAACGTAGCAGTGCTTTTTATAGAGTACAAAACGTCACATCCATCTGTCTACGTCCTAACTCAAGGCTATTGGCTATAGGGAGGGACTCCTATCTTTCCGTTACAATGCGAGATTCTTCAGAACGCCAGACCCTGACTGCAACAACAGGCACACAGAAAGGTCTCCACACACAGATCATAGTGTGATAGGTGCCAATCTATTTTTCTGGTGGAAGAAACATGTATCAAGCACCTTAGACAATGCAACAGATTGGGGAAAAGCACATTCCCGGTTTTGGGAAAAGGAACAGCTGAGGTGAAAGGATGTGAGAAGTAGCAGCAGAAGCCCACAGTCTCCTCTCCTGCAACAGCTCTTGCAGGAATGATGAGGAGGTAAAAAGAAGGTTCTTCAACTCCTAGTAACAAAGCAGTGGTCATCATCTGGGCAGCTCTGACATATCCAGCATGGAGCCCAGGCTGTCCTCTGAACGCCATGGAGGAATTCAGCTAGCCACAGAGCAACAGATCACCACTCAGAAGTCTGGCAGGGTCAGCAGCAGCTTTTCATCATTGCCTCACAAGCAGAAAGCCTGTCTTCATTCTTTGGAATGAAGTAGTTTGGCCTGCAGGGCATTTTCATCTTACCAGAGTGAAAAAGCAAAACCTGCACCACTGAAAATCTACTAAGGTTTACCTGAGAATTGGGATCATGTGATCAATTCTTCTCCACGAACAAAACTTCCTTGTAACAGAACAGAGCACATGTCTTTAAATGGAGCCTTGTGAATGTGAAAACATAGCACTGCAGAGGTCTGTGCTGATAAACTGCACGCACATGAATCTCTCTTTCCTTCCTCTCCTGGTATACCAAACCTCTTACTTCCACTTCTCACAGCCTGAATGTATCCAAATCAATGCTAGTGAGAATTCCTGGATCATGCCTCACTCAACTAGACTGACTAAAAGCAGAGTGCTAATCAAGACGGGCAGAGATTTCTGCCCTGAACTCCTTTCTTGAGCCTGCATGCTCAGTGCCTACAGAAGTTCCCAGAGCCTATCCATTATACCTAGAAAAAGCCACATACTTAGGTGTTTCTTCAACTTTAAAATACACTCTTGGCAACACAAGGAACTATATGAAAGCATTTGGTGATGAATTTAAGTATGTACTTATTTACACACCAAATATACTTGATCAAGATACTTTATGCCATTTACTTTGCAATGTTTCACACATCATTTTATTTTTTCTTTCTAGTACACAAGCGTACTGGCTGAAGTAGCACAAGAAACTGGGAGGCAACAACACAGCCAGTACAGCTGACCCTAGGTGACCAAAGGGATATGCCATGCTTACAGCATCATGTTCCATGATAAAAGCTTGAGGCAAAAACACTGGAACAGGTTGCCAAGGGAGGTTGTGGATGCCCCCTCTCTGGAGGTGTTCCAAGCCAGGGTGAAAGGGGACTTGGGCAGCCTGGTCTGGTGGGAGGTGTCCTTATTTTGCTTTTCTTAGAATCACAGAATCATAGAATGCTTTAGGTTGGAAGAGAACTTTAAAGCTCATCCCATCCAACTCCCTTGCAGTCAGCAGAGACATCTGCAAGCAAAGCAGGTTCCTCACAGCTTCAAACAACCTGACCTGCAATGATGCCAGGGATGGGACATCTCCCACCTCTCTGGGCAACCTGGGACAGGGTCTCACCAACGTCATGGCAAAAAAATGTCATCCTTCTCTCTAGTCTAAATCTTCCTCTATTAGTGTAAACTGTCATCACTTGTCCTGCCACTTCACACTCTGCTGAAGTCTGTCCCCAGCTTTCTTCCCTTTAGGAACTGAGAGGCTGCACTAAGGTTCTCCCCCGGAGCCTCCTGTTCTCCAGTTGCTGGATGTGTAACTTCTGCCTTATCCATGAATTTTCTCACTTTTGCCCAGTTCTCTGCCCCATTCCATGGCAAGGAGCAATTGACCAGCCGGGGCAGAAATGAACTGTCCACTGGGCTTAAACCATGACAACAATAAAGCTTAAAATGTCTAAACACACATAACAAACCATATCTCTGAGTAGTCTGAATTAATGTAACATAAAGAGTAAGTGGAGGAAGAAAATGTGGTTTATCCTCACTAAAGCAGTAACACTATTGAGAGCAGACAAACCAGGTGGCAAAGGCAGTTCCTGAATGACACATCATAATGATTCCAATAGAAGCTGCCGGGCAGCAATCTAAGGAAAAGACACTAGTTTGTGCACACAACAAACTTCCCTAAAAGTCACTCTGACATGAGCAGCATTGCTACCTAGAGTTCAGGGTACTGACCTTCTTGCTGTTGGGCAGGGGAGGTTGTAACTGTGTAAGGAAGACATCACATACTGTTTGCACTTCCTGAGATCAGATGCTTTTCTTTTGAAGTCACTGCTCTGGCTCCTGAGGCATTACAATATAAACATGGCAATGAAATCAATTTTCACTCAGAAAAGGAAGCAGTCTCAGTGACTTCTACACAGTTTTGTGCCCACTACTTCGCTCTGAGGAGAAGAAAGTTGAAATCCTGAACTGTGTAACCATCTCTGAATTGTGTCATCTAGATAATTCTCTGTTTTGAACACACATTGAAGTCAAAATTGTAGTCTAAAATCACATTTTAAGCTATAGAGCAAATAAATGGCAATTACTGTTAGAGCATTAACATACAAAAAATCCTGAAACACCTTTTGTAAAATCACTGAAGCCTCACTAAATATTCAATATATTTTAAAGGATCATTTCTAGAGAGAAACATGTGGGTACATGCACACATGCATGTGTACATTCACAGAGTTAAGATACCTCTCCAAGAGCTTCGTAACGCTTTTGGTTCCATCTATGCAAATCTTCACGGTAATTAAAAACAAATGGCTCCCCAGTTTTGATGTGTCTCAACTGCCCTTCTGCAAAAGACAGAAAATCATTACATTTTAATGCATTTCACTAAAAGTTAAGACATCTAAGTACTGAAACTTTGAAAACAAAATGTATAAATAAATAAATGTTCAGACGACTGTGAATTCCTTTCTTTAGGTGGTTATAGTTTTGAAGGAAAACTGTTACAGTGTAACATGATCAGAGAATCATAGAATCACAGAACCATAGAATGATTTGGGTTGTAAGAGACCTCTGAAGGTCATCTAGTCCAAGCCCTCTGCAATCAGCAGGGACACCCTCCACTAGATCCTCCACAGAGCCCTGTCAAGACTCACTTTGAATGTCTCCAGAGATGGGGCCTCAACCACCTTCCTGGGCAACTTGTTTCAGTGTTCCACCATCCTCATAGTAAAGAACTTTTCCTAACATCCAATCTCAATCTGCTCTGCTCTCGTTTGAAGGTATTGCCCAGAAATCTGCTGGCAGCACATCTTCTGATGCATCTCATGATGTGATTAGCTTTCTGTGTTGGAAGCTCACATTGTCTGCTCATGTCGAGCTTCTCACCCACCTGCACCCCTAAGTCCTGCTTTCCATCACCTCTTCCCCCAGTCTGTATTCATAGTAAGGATTGTTCCAACTTAGGTGCAGAATCCTGCACTTGCACTGTCCTTGAATGTTAGGTATTGCTAGATACAGCTAAACGCCAGTAAATGAGAGTGAAATTATGTGCAAGTATCAAATGTCAAACTGCTTTGCAAGTTTGCTAAGGATTAACACCAAGATAAAAACATCAGGAGTTAACATTTAATCTGCAGTGTCGATTAGATGATCAAATTGTAGCTTCAAATTCCTTACTTCAAAACCAGCTGCATTTATGAAGAAATGTGAGTAAGAATTAGGGTGCAGGCTGGAAGAAAAGGAAAAAATATTTTCAAAGACTAAGAGTATTCCAAGTTAAACTGAAAAAAAAATCCTAAATCCATGATTAAGCCAAACATCTCAATTTCTAGGCACTGTGTTATGGGATTCATGGTGCTGTGAGCACCAGCAGAACAAAGCAGGGTGCTTGACCAGAGCATAACCAAATTCTTTGATTCCAAAGCAATTTCTGCCATTGGCCCTGCCCATAGTAAAATTTTAGTAGCATACCCAACCACAAATGAAGACATGGACTGAGTTAAAATAACAAAGTAAGGAGCACACTGCAGAAAACAGATCTTATCAGTAATGTTTCAGCTTAATGAGCAAAATCTGAGTTGTGGTCTCAGAGCATCACAGAATTGTAGTGCATCAGAGGAACATTAAAAACTACAATATGTGCAGTTACCTCCTTTGAAAGCTTAGATATCTGCATGATGAAAGTAAGGGTTCTCAGAAAAACATTTCTTCTTGAATGGTAATAAACTGCTAACTTAGTTTACACTTTCTCAGGATCTTTACATTTTGATTCTTGACATTATAAATAAAATATTTAATATTTGATCTACAAGTTATGTCTACCTGTTTATTTGACATATTATTTCCAGACTTGTCTCACCTCATATACTAGACACTAGGAAAATATTTCTCTCCAGCTTCATATCCCTATGCCTGTTCCAAATATCCTTATAGTTTCACAATAACTCTACTTTCACCTGTTCTTTCTCAGATGGTTACTCTTCAAGTATGTCATTCATAGGTGCATGAAGCTGCTCTCTGTACAAGTAAAGTGGAGCAAACAAATAGTATATTTCTTTCTTGGACTTTTCTGCAACCCCTGTCTTCTTCGGATTCTTTAAATCTGGCAAATATCTTCCATCATAAAAAGAAGGACAATTATGATGTAAGGGCATTAGGCTAAACATTTGAATTAAACATACAAAAGCAGAATGGAGACCTTTTTCTTTGCTGACCAGCAGCACAGGCAGTAAGTTTTGCTGCATTGTGTGCAGTTCACTCAGGCTGTGAGGCTAGTGATGGAATATTCACTAACACATGATTCTAAAACATCATTCCCCAAAATTCAAATTTTATCCCTTTTTATCAACCACATATGAACCATTAACTCTGAAGTCAGTAAGGAAGACAGCAGACACTGTGCAGATCTAAAAATAAGGAACTGAAAAGTGACAGAGCTGAACCCCTCCCATCAAAGAAAGAGCATCACTTTCATGACACTTTTAGTCTCTAAGTACCTTCCTGTGAAAGCCATCAGGGTATTAAAAAGCTAAGTGTTGCATAAATGACTATCATTTAAAGGAAAGATCTTTTTTTTTTCTTTTAAAAGTGGAAGATGTAAGACAGGCAGATTTAGAAACTAAAGTTCCTCTGTTCACAGAACAGGCACTGCAAAGAAGTAGAATTGTAAACGTCCCCATTTGTCCTACAGGCTTCAAAGAGTCTTGAAAAGAGCCATTTCCTGGGGTCTGCTCTTACTTTGGCTCAGACGCTTATTTCTCAGCTGGATTTTAAAGTGTATGCACTGGAAATTATAAATACTACTAACTCATTTAACTCACAGGTCCAGCCAGCTGGAAGTACCTGTAGCTATCATACATTTATATGTAATGCAAAATCAGGGCGCACACAAGAAGTGTTAAAAACATTCTATCACACTGCTCATCCTTCCCATCACTATAAATAGGTGTTTTCCTATTGGCATTAATGAAACAGCTGGGATATAGTATTATCTATATAACAATTACATTAGTATCTAAGTACCTTAGGTATGGCTTATTACCTAAGTAATTTCTGTCTTTGTAAACAAATCACTGAATAAAACACTTCTTAAATAAGTGACCACTCTCTAAATTCACTTTTTTAATGTCAGTGCTACAGAAATTACTTTTGGCATTTCTGTATAAAAACTTCTGTACCAGAAAACAGGAAGTCATAAATTATGCACAGCATAAACCTATAGGATTTTGTGACTGTTTTATGTAATTTAAGAAAAAAAAATACTTAGCTAGATTTACAAGTCTGTTAATGCTCAGGCTTAAAATTTTATTCTTAAGAGAAAAGTGTGGAATTCTAATAGGGACCTACAAGGTATAATTAAAGTTCTGATAACCTCTCAACATTATTCTAAGTATAGCCTTTACAAAGCATATCATATGACTTACTTTCATTAAAAATATACTCAAATCCTTCCAGAGTATCAGGAAATTCAAGCGGTGGCTCATCTTTTTTCATTAGTTCATCCAAGTCTATCCTAGACAACAAATCTAAAGAAAAGAAAAGAAAAATTACATAACGCATGCTATGTCTTTTTTTATTTCACTACTGAAACTGACAAAATGGCATTTGTTCACATTTTTGAAACTTAAGGGCTGAAGGACATCCCACAAATCACTAACACAGGACTTCACTATGGGAAATCCTGTTACAGAGTCAAAAGCTGGGCCTCATTGACAGTAACCTTGTGGGTTTGGGTTTCTTTTTGAGGGTTTTTTAACTTGTCCATTTCTAATGTTAACCAAAACACATCCAGGGACAGAGAAGCCACCGAAGACACGGATTTGTTTCAATGATTTATCACTGTTAGAAATGTGTCTCTGGGACACATTACGGTTTTAACATGGACTTACTTAGCGTCAGTATCAAGCCATTGATACATTTTTGTTTGCTTTCCTGAAGAGCTCAGATTAACAAATGCAGGTCATTTCACAAGCATGTGTGATCATAACACCCCCTAACCTTCTTGTTGATACCCAAATAGACTGACTTATCTGTCTTTTCTCTTAATCTGCCTCTTTTAAAGACTCTCCAGGCAGACAAAACTGCTATCATCCATTTCACAGGAAGCCACGATGTGCACATGTCAACTAGGATGGAACAAACCATCAGTGCCTGAATTCTCCAACAACAGTAACTAAAGTCTGCATTCTTCACCCTGGATTTAAGGATTTATTTACCGACACACATGCACATGGGGCAATCTTTTGCTTACACCTAACTGCTAAACAGGTCACCTCTACCCTCTTCATATCTCAGCAGCACACAACACAACCCTTTTAACATACTTTCTGATAATTAATAAATGATTATCAAGAAATTACTCAGCAGGATTTCACTGAAATATATTTTCGTGCTTTCTTGTAGATGAGTTTGAAGACCTGAACACTCAGTTCAGAAGTGTTACACTGACTCTGAACTGTTTTGGCTTCTTAACTCAGAACATCATATATTATCAAGTAAATGCATTAAGTGCGCCAAGTATATTGGTTTGTTACTTTCATCATCCAAAGCTGTAGAAAACAGTCTGAAAAGAGTAATTTTCCTTGAACTTGTTTTGTTTAGTATTAACTACACTTCCACCCTTTAATTACTTAAAGTCATTACTTGAATAGATTTTGTGTCACTGTTTTTGCTTGGTCTTGCTGTCAGTAGCAAACCTACACCTTACCCACATTACTTAAGCTTAGCATTGGTGCATTAATCCTTTGGAATTTCTGTAGTATTTAAAATGTTCTGAAAATCAGCTTCAACATTCTTGAGAGTTCCTTGCCCTGCTCCTTCAAACTTTTCAGGGTGACATGATACTCACTCCAGCATCCATGATGGCCTCCAGTTCCTCCTTCTCTAAGTGACTAAAGGCCATCTTTACAGATACTGAAACTCAACATCTCTCCAACCCACACTATCATCTCTGAGCATCTATGTGGTATCTAAGTAGCTAGACAACACTGGACATCAACAGAAAGACTTCTAAATGTTGCCTTCTCAACCATAGCTCACTTTTACACCAGTTTAATACCAGGTCCCATGACATTCAATTCACATAAGCAATCTGTGCATTGTCCTCTGAAAGTTCTGAAGCAGCTGTTCCAGTCCTCAACCAAATCACAAAGAAAAGAAAAAGCTCGTCAGAAAAGCTTTTCACAAGGGGATGCAAAATCCTTGCCATTTCTTCCACTGTATTCTACAAAGTCAAGGTAGCATGGTACCAAGAGAGTCTTTAGTCTCTCCTTGGTGAAGACTTCATTCACACCACACCTCTAGAATTTAATGTCAAAAGGTTTTGGATCTTCTTACTGTGAACTATTTGGAAATGGGTTTACACAGAAGTGTCAGTTACTTTATAATAAAATAAAAACATATTCTGAGTAGCAAGGGCAATACTACATGAACTATATGAGCTTATCTTAAGTATGTACAGTTTGTTATGATGTACAGCCTCCATCAGGCTGTTAAATTAGCTGAAGTGCCCTTGTACCTCTGAGATTCTTTAAAAACCTCGTTCATCATTCCCATTTATGATCTTGGACTCTCCAACTCAGTTTGAGACTAACATAACCTGCAGGAGACCTTCTACATCTCATAGAATCATGGAGTGGGGTGGGTTGGATTGTAAGGGATCTTATAGATCATCTAGTTCTAATCCTCCTGTCACAGATAATGACACCTCCCAATAGACCATCAAAGCTGCTCAAGGCCTCATCCAAACTGGCCTTGAATACCTCCCGGGAGTCTACAGGATTTTATTAGATTGCATGAAGAAAGCAATATCCTCAAAGAAAGTTTTCATAATGTGGACTATTTCTTGAACATTAATCCCTAATGAAGATAAAATTAATGCCATATAAAAAAATGGGGGTTTCAATTTTCCAGACATGAAATATAACTTCATCAAAGTATATTACTTTGATAGAATTTTGAAGAAAAGACCAAAACACTACATAGGTTTTCAGGTAACTAATGAAACACTGCCTACCATCAGTGTATAACTTAATATACATTTCTAATTATACTTTTTGGTAGAAATCAAATTACTGCTCTACAGCTACATGGTATATTCTTTCTCCTCTTTTGAAAGACAATTTTAGAGAGATGTGTGATGCAAGCACTTTAAACCAAATGTTTGTTTAGCTCACTTGTAAACAACTTTCCAAAATGGAATGACACTTACCTAAGAGATGTCGCTTGTTTAATTTACCTTTTTTTGCCTCAAGAAATTACTCCACTAAGTCACTCAGCAACATTAAGTTTTTTAAATCACACAAAGAAAACTTCGTAAAATCAGCATGGAAATCAATGTCCCAAAAATGTTTTCCCTGCTACCATTCAAAGAGATTTCTAAAAGCTGTAATATAGTTGCATAATTATAAAATATAAGTGGCATAAAATTCAGTAAAAACCCCCAGAAACTAAGAACACAAAAGCACCAGTCAACTTTCTCAAAGAATAATTATGAAAATTTAAAATAATTAATGGATATCTTATTCTGATACTCATTACCATGGATTGCTATTTTTTATAATGCTGATAATGGACACACCATTAGACAAAATACATTAGTCTAGATGGACTAATAGTCTCTTCCAGCATTGCAGTTCCCAGAATTTCACTCATAATTGTATCAAACTTTATTCCTTAATAACTGCTACTTAAATGTCAATATATGTACAAAAGAAAGAAAAATAAAAAACAAAAACAACTCATACCCTTTAATGCAGTAGTCTTCTCTTTTTCATCTGGACCTCCTTGCTGTAGCTGAGCCATCATTACCCAAACTATCAACAGATTTAAAACACTGAGGTAAATGTACATTAATCTCCGAAGGGCAATCTGGAAATCAACAAGAGTTGGAAATTAACAGATTTACTGATTTCTATTTGGACAGCTAATGCTTACATGACAAAAAAAAACAACAACCAAAACACCAAATCTAGAGCTTTTGTTCCAAGAGCAAACCATTACTATTTTAAATCCCTATAATATGGAAGGTAAAATTAAAACTAACATTTTCCTCTATGTCAAAATTCATACTGGGCGCTCTCAAGTCTCATCACACTACTCTGGATTAAGAAGTTATACAACAAAGTGTGACACGCACTCAAGGTTGGTCAAACACTCAACTTAAAAACACCAGCTTATCCATAATCCTAAAAGGACATCTATCTAACCACAGAATGCATTGAGTTGGAAGGGACCCTCTAATATGATCTTGACCAAACTCCCTGCAGCCATCAGGGACATCAACTAGATCAGACTGCTCATCAAGACTGACCTTGTCTCCAGGCATAGACCCTCTACCACATCTCTAAGTAACCTGTTCCACTACTCTCATTGTAAAGAGCCTCCTCCTTTTTGTCTAACTTAAATCTACCCAAAGAGTGGTGGTAAATGGAGTCAAATCCAGTTGGTGGCCAGTCACTCTTGGTGTTACTCAGGGCCCAGTGTTGAGGCCAGTTATCTCTCCTATCTTTATTAAGGGTCTGGATGAGAGGACTGAGGTATCCTGCTGTCATTTAAAATCAGTATTTCTTTTTTTATTATTCTAATGAAACACATAGCAAATGACAAGGTGTTTGGAAATGCACCACACCCGGAAGTCCAAACCAAAAGATAAAAGGAAAACTAGACCACAATCAGTAGAATTTCCACAATTTCAAAGGATTTTCTTCATCAATTAACTCCACTTCATTGTTCCTGCTGTACTGTACAGTTTTCCCTTAGTGAAGACACACAAAGGAGACAGCTTTAAACCACTATGACATACACTGTCAGCACTGGAATGTAAAGAAAGAATGTCCAGCAATAGAATAAACCTCAGCATATTCAAGGTGAAGATTTGTATCTCTAGATTTCTCCTACTGTATGGAAAGCAACCCAGAGATAAAAACCTGAAAACTCTTTCATCTTGACTCTGACACCACGGCAGCAAACTACCACATCACAACCACTGCTTCCTTCTCAATAAAATAGGCTTCTGTGCATTGAATTGTCTTTCCCTTCATCTTTTTTTTTTTTTTGTTCTTTGTTTTATCTGTCAGTCATTGCCAAGTTGCTTTATTTTTCTCCCAAATACACTTTCTCAGAGAGGGATTTGCATGAAGTTTTATCTGTGTAACAATCTGTAACTTTCGAACCAAGACTAACAGGATTCACCATCAACTCTACTACTGGCTCCCTAATACTTACACCTGTATGAAACCCCCAAAATGGTTTAAGTGATAGAAGCTCACTGTAAAGACAGCAGACAAAAAAAAAAAAAAACATAATAAAGACTATTTTCTCATTATCTTTAGAAAAAAACTATTACACGTTTTCTTGTAGATTAAGGAAAACAGAGCAATTTAAAGTGGTGACAGTGATTAACTAAGCAGAGCAGCTGGAGGAGGTGATTGTTGTTTATTTGAGTTTTCAAAGCGATAGTTATTAGCTAAAGAGTACACTTTTGGGCTTTTGGTTTTTTTTAAGATGAGGTTCAACACAGTCCAATAATCCACTCTACATGTTGGAGCTACAGGAGACTCTGACACTATCCTTTACAGAAAGATGTTCAGATTTAAGCTGATGGGAAACGATAGTGCACTGTACTTACACCTTTTAAAGCTATAACTCTACCAGGAAACCTCTGCTTAGATCATGTGCTTCTAAAATTATGGCACAATTCAACATGACTCAGCTAAAATATGCATCATTTGACTAACACTTGAGTTATATTAGCACCCATAAAAGTAATCAACATGAACAGCACCAAAACCACAGAGACTTTTATTTTTGTATTTTCTAGAGTATCAATCAGTGTAAACACAAACATGACTCAAATGTGTCAATTTGCACATGTGGATAGTTTTAAAGACTTTTCTCAGATGTTTACAAACAGTCCACTGTAGACTATAGATCACCAAACACAAAAATTTGTCCAACACTTGGTACATTTGCAGTACAGAACAACATACGTCCCAGCAAATCACTTGAGAAAGAAACAAACCCATTCCAGCTAAAATCAGTAGAAGTGCTACAAAACAAAAGTTATGTTCTGTGACAGCCCTGATGAAAATTATTCTATTCATGGGTGGTCCTCCCTACACAACATCTAAAAAATTCAGAACTGGTTGTACTTAATGCAATTACAAAATGCACACACATGCTCAAAGACTTTATATTACCCAAGGGAAAAAGCAGAAAACTTATCTGAGCAGATAGACCTTGGTAAACTAAACTCCATCTCCTAATCTGATAAACAATACAGAGATCAAGAATCCCTGGTGTTCTTGTCTCCACAACAGACACCCTTCCTCTTCCTTCAGCAGATGAAGACCCTGCAACCGATGAAAGAGTAGATGATGGGTTCATTTGCCAAGCTAGAACCACCACAATGAAAAAAAATTACACAAATCTGATTCTATCTTTGTGAGACAGAGAATTTCCAGTTCTTTCTGTTAAAGTAAAAATCTGTTACAGCAGCCACTGGAGGGAGGACTTGATATTAGAATGAGGATGAAGCAAGCACACGGTATTTTATGTATTGTTTGTGTGAACACAGCATTTTGTTGAATCCCTCACTGGTATCTGTTTAAACGACAAACAGAAGAAATGAGATGGGAGGGTTGGATTTCATTTTTTTGACAGACAGGTGTCAAATCAACCAGAGTCTGACAGTGCAAAAATGAACAGTCGGAAAATTACAAAGCTCCCTAGATGGCTG
>VWZI01014829.1:0-11841 GCA_013396835.1 Psilopogon haemacephalus
GGTCTTTTCCAACCTAGACCATTCTATGATTCTATGATTCTATGTATGTCCTTAATGGTAAGAAAATAAATCAATATTCGCAGAATCACGACCTTCATTTATATTCCTTTTACTAATTTTACTCTGTGTTCTAAACATGTAACGTGCTGCCTTAACATACTGAGCAAAATCAACAGTGTTTTGGAGTGTAGGCACCAATTGTAGAAGGCAGTGGAAATTATGAAGATACATCATGTGGATCCTATTTGCTTCCTTCACAGAATGTCAGGGGGCAGGAAGGGACCTCAAAAGTTCATCCAGGCCAATCCCCTACCAGAGAAGGGTCACTTAAACTAGATCACACATTAATGTGCCCAGGCAGGTTTTGACTATCTCCAGAGAGGGAGACTACATAATCCCCCTGAGCAGCCTCTTCCAGTCTTCTGTCACCCCCACAAGCAGAACAAACAAACAAAAATCCTTCTTATGTTTACATGGAACTTCCTATGCCTCAACTTCCACCAATTGCCACTTCTCCTGCCATTGGGCATCACCAAGGAGAGCCTGGCTCCATCCTCCTGGCACTCACCCTTTATACATTCATAGAATAGAATAGAACAGAATAGAATAGAGTAGAATAGAATAGAATAAGCCAGGTTAGAAGAGACCTCCAAGATCATCCAGTCCAACCTATCACCTAGCCCTATACAATGGCACTAAGGGGCCCATACAGTCTTTGCTTGAACACCTCCAGGGATGGTGTCACCACCTCCCATTCCAATGGCGAATCACTCTCTTTCAAGAACTTCCTCCTAATATCCAGCCTATACCTCTCCCAGCACAACTGGAGACTGTCCCCTCATTCAGTTGCTACTTGCCTGGGGGAATGAGACCGACTCCCACTTAGCTACAACCTCCCATCAGGTAGTTGTCAACAGCTGATCATCCCTGAGCTTTCTCCTCTCCAGGCTAGACAACCCCAGCTTCCTCAGCCTCTCCTCACAGGGAGGCCCTTCTCTGGACATGGTCCAGTACCTCAGCATCTCTTTAATTGAGGGGCCCAGAACTGGACACAGTACTCCAGGTGTGGCCTGACCAGTGCCAAGTACAGGAGAAGAATAACCTCCCCTGTCCTGCTGGCCACTGTTCCTGATAACAGGCCAGGATGCCATTNAATCTCATTCCATTGGCCTGTGCCCACCCAACCAGCCTGTCCAGATCCCTCTGCAGTGCCCTCCTACCCTCCAACAAGTCAACACCTGCTCCTAACTTGGTGTCATCTGCAAACTTACTGATGATGGACTCAATCCCCTCGTCCAGATCATCAATAAAGATACTGAACATGATTGGGCCCAGCACTGATCCCTGGTGCACACCACTAGTGACTGGTAGCCAAATGGCTGTGTCACTATTCACCACCACTCTCTGGGTCTGGCCCTCCAGCCAGTTCTTGACCCATTTCAGAGTGAATCTGACCAAGCCACAAGCTACCAGCTTTGCCAGGAGCTTGTTGTGGCAGACTGTGTCAAAGGTTTTGCTGAAGTCCAGGTAGACTACATCCACAGCCTTCCCTGCATTCACCAGGCAGGTAACCTGATTGTAAAAGGCAATTAGGTTGGTCAGGCAGGGCCTGATCCCTTGGAAATCCTGTAAGTGCTGTGTGATTGTACTCAAGATGACCTGTTCCATAACCTTGCCTGGCACTGAGGCTGGGCTGACAGGTCTGTAATTTCCTAGTTCCTCCTTCCCACCCTTCTTGTGGATGGGCACTGCACTGGTCAGCTTCCAGTCTTCAGGGACCTCTCCAGAGAACCAGGACTGTTGACAGATGATAGAGAGTGGCTTGGCCAGCTCATCTGCCAGCTCCCTCAGCACCCTAGGGTGGATCCCATCTGGTCCCATGGATTTGTGAGGATTCAGGTGCCTCAGCAGATCACTTACTGCTCCCTCCTGGATTACAGAGTGACTATACTGGTCCTTGGCTCCATCTGCCAGTTCAGGAGGCCAGCTGACCTGAAGACAATGTGTCCTGCTATTGAAAATTCAGCCAAAGAAGGTGCTGAGCACCTCTGCCTTCTTTTGTTACTATATTCCCCTCCGCATCTAGTAAAGAGTGGAGGTTGTCCTTACCCCTTCTTTTGACATTAATATATTTACAGAAACATTTTTTGTTCTCCTTTATGGCAGTGGCCAGCCTAAGTTCTCAGTGGGCTTTCGCTTCTCTAATTTTTTTCCTACAAGACCTAGTAACATCTTTCAATTCTTCCTGGGATATCTCCCCTTTTTTCCAAAGGTGATATGCCCTCTTTTTTCTCCCCAATTCCTTTAGAAGCTCCTTGCCCATCAAGTCTGGTTGTGTCCCTCACCGGCTTGCCTTCCAGCACATTGGCACAACCTGTTCCTGTGTCTTCAAGAGATCTTTCTTGAAGCAGGTCCAGCCTTCCTGGACCCCTTTGTTTTTAAGGGCTGTTTCCCAAGAAACTTCTTCAGAAGTCCAGTGTGGAGGTTTTGTTGATGCCCCTCCTGGTTTCACCATATATTGAAAACTCTATTATTCCATGGTCACTGGACCCCAGGCAGTCTCCGACCACCACACCAGTCCTTCTCTTTTTGTGACCAGGAGGTTGAGCAGGGCTGCAGCCCTGGTAGGCTCACGTAACAGCTGAGTTAAGAAGCTATTCTATGTACACTCTAGGAACTTTCTAGACTGCCTCTTTTCTGCAGTGTTAAATTCCCAGCAGACGTCTGGCAAGTTGAAGTTGCCCACAAGGACGAAGGCAAGTGATCTTGAGGCAGCCTCCAGCTGCTTAAAGAATAATAAACCAACCTCTTCTTCCTGGTTGGGCGGTCTAGAACAGACTCCAACCAGGTATAAGAGGGAAGAGTTGGTATGCTTTTGACCAGAAGTTACAACAGGCCAATAATCACTAGGTTACTGAGAGATAAGATCTGGGGGAAACAAGGCTTGCAAGTATGTGCATGAACAGTAGGGAGAGATGATTTGTAACAGATTCTAGAATAAAAGAGGGACTTCATTCTCCTGCTTTTGGGTTTCTGGGACATCGTGGATATACATCACAGAACTCTGAACCCAGATATGCCAAGTGCCTAGGTGGCTAGGTTAGAGCGGCACCAGTTAGGACCACCATGATGGTGCAGTTGTCGGTGAGAATGCCTGCCTTGAGAGGCCAGCCCTGCAATATATGCAGCTCAGGAGTTTTCCTGGTCAGTTGGATAGGGTGAGTATAACCTGGTCTTTGATCAAGAGTTACTTGGTGTTCCTTGTCATATACCTTTCTTTCTATGATTTTAGTATCTGAGCTTTAAGTATTGTGATTTCCAGTATAACTTTCTCCTTAAGATTTCAGTGTTTAAGCTATAATAAAGTGTTGAAACTGTACCCAGATGGGGGTACCCATGTGTGAGTGCATTCCCTGGCCCTCAAAGGACTCACTGGAACACCAGGACATCTGCCTTGTTGGCCTTCTCCCCAATTCTTATCCACAGGGACTCCACCTTATTATCCTTGATCTCTACTTCCATGACGTCTGGTACCTCCCTAACATACAGGGCGACTCCTCCACCCCTTCTCCCTCCCTTGCCTCTCCTGAAGAGTCTGTAGCCATTTATTACAGCACTCCAGTTGTGTGAGTCATCCCACCATGTTTCTGTGATGGCGACAACATCATAGTTTGCCTCTTGCACCAAGTTTTCCAGCTCCTCTTACTACCCAAGCTGTGTGCATTGGTGTACATACACTTCAGCTGGGCTGCTGATTTTACCCCTGTCTCCAGCGTAACACACTCAGCCTCCTTCAGTTCATCTCTAGTGCTGCTATGTTTGACCCCTCTCCCCCTTTCAGCCTAGTTTAAAGCCCTTTCATAATCTTTCTCCCCCTCTGAGACAGATGTATCCCCTCTGGTGTTAGCAGACCCAGAAATGTATAAAGTTCCCCAAGACCAAAGAACCCAAAATTTTGTTGGTGGCACTAGCCTCTGAGCCACTTGTTAATCAGACATGTTTTCCTGATTCTTTCAGCAACTAAAGGTACTGATGAAAAAATTACCTGTGCTCTTGATGGCTCAACTACTTTTCCCAGTGCCTTGAAGTCCCTTTTGACTGCTTTTAGACCTCTGGTATCTAGCTCATCACTTCCCACATGCATAACCAATAAGGGATAGTAGTCAGAGGGCTCCACTACACTAGGCAGCATTTTGATAACACCTCTGACCTGGGCCCCAGGGAGGCAGCAGACTTCCCTGTGGGAGGGGTCCGGCCAACATATGGGGCACTCAGTTCCATTCAGAAGGGAATCACCAATAACAATTACCCTCCTCCTTTTTTTTGGGGAGAGAAGTTCTGATGTGAAGTGGGGGGACTTATTTGCTTTAGTCAGCCCACAGATGGTGTTACTTCTGTTTCTAAGATCCCCTTACCCTCAACCTCTAGTGCCTTATATCTGTTGTGGAAGGGCAACTGAGGAGGTGAGGGGGGCTGGAAGGGTTTTCCTTTGCCCTTCCTGACAGGTACCTGTATCCATTTGTCCCTGTTCCTCAGGTCTCCTCCCTCTGCTAATGGGGTCTGCAGAGCCTGGTGCCGCAAATCTAACTCCCTTTCACATTCCCTTCTAGTCCTTAGTCTTTCTACTTCATCCTTCAGTTCTGCCACTAGATTAAGCAGATCATTGATCTGCTCACACCTAATGCAGGCATTATAAACATTGATGAGGTCACCCCTCAGGCTCCTCCTCTCCAAGCAGCAGAGCCTCAGCTCCTTCAGTCTTTCCTCCTAAGACAGATGTTCCATTTCTTTCATCATCTTTGTGGCTCTGCGCTGGACTCTCTTAAACAGAAGAGGCCCAGAATTGGACACAGTACTCCAGATGCAGCCTCACTAAGACATCCATTGCCTCTTAAGTAGCTGCCTTTAGCTTGTTTTCTTTCACACATTTTTTTGTTGGAAATCTGTTCTTCACCCATTTTTCTCCTTTGAAAAATCTTATGTGCTACTTCATTCCTCTTAATCATCCACTTGGTTTCCACTTTTTCCTTTTTAATTTCTATTATTTCACTACCTTGGCTTGTGTAGAGGGTAAATATCTCATCCCTGCAACAGTAAGGTCCACAGAAGCTAGATCAAGATTTAGCAGTTGCTAAACAAACACCAGTTCATCTCTCCAGTACATGAAGTTAGCGAGTTGTAATTTCCAAGAAAAATCTGGAATAACAGGGTACTAAAATGCTATTTGTCATTGTACTTAATCCTACTGGTTATCGTTTGGCCTAACATGTACTTGCACATGGGTTTACTTTTATTACAGCTCACTTGTTAGCAATGCGTGTTAAATCTGTGGGGTGCTGACTGCTCTTTTTATATGAGACAACAGCAGCCAGAAGTTAATCCTACAAGTGAGGCACTACAAATAAAGCCTATAGACAATTATTTTGTTGTTGTTGTAAGCTACAACACTGTGCAATCATTCAGAGTCACAAAAGCATTGTTACTTGTTCACAATCCACATGAAATTATTGTCACCTCATTTTACAAATAATTTTATCCTTATTCTACTCAAAGAGTCTCTTAGAAACAGTGAAATTTTGGTTTTGATGATGTTTAAAAGGCAGGTTTGCTTGGGCAAGTTGCGAAACGTGGAGTTTTTTTCTCTATGCTTCAGAAAGGCAAAGGATTAAAACATCTACCATGTGGGGAAAAATCAAAGTGACTTCAGATAATTATTGTACCTCAGAATAACTCTGCTAGGACAAAAGGTTCAACAACAAATTCACCTATGTTTGGGGTGTGAAGATAGCAAGTTTTTCATACTGACTTGTGTCAGGATCACAGAAACAAGAGATTATATGACAATTGCTAAATTCTGCGTGAACTAAAGAGGCACAAGATGTCACCAAAATCAGACGGCATTCATGCTGAAAGTTAAGTTGAGCCATGAGCCTGACTGCAACGATTAGATAAGGGTATGTACACTGAACTGTCAAAAACGTTGAAAAAGGAAACAAAGTCAGGTGACACTCTTTTTTTCCTCATAAAGCAAAAGCATTACTAGTAACAGTAATACATTTCAAAACTGTACTCAGCTTTGGTAAGGCCACACCTTGAGTACTGTGTTCAGTTTTGGGCACCTCAACACATGAACAATGTGAAGGTGCTGGAGTGAGTGCAGAGGAGGCCAAGGACGCTGGGGAAATGCCTGGAGAATAAATCTTATGAAGAGCAACTGAAAGGCCTGGGGCTGGTTAGTTTGAAAAAGAGGAGGCTGAAAGGAGACCTCATAACTGTCAACAGCTATCTGAAAGGAGGTTGTGGGGAGGCTGCTGCTGGTCTCTTCTCACAGGTAATTAGTGATAGAAAAAGAGGGAATGGCCTGCATAGATTTAGACTGGATATTAGGAAACATTTTTTCACATGAGGAGTGGTCAGGCATTGGAATGGGTTGCCCAGGGAGGTGGTGGGCTCACCAACCCTGGATGTCTTTAAAAGTCATTTGGATGTGGTGGTTGGGGATATGGTTTAAGGTGAATCTTGTAGAGTAGGGTTATTGGTTGGAGTTGGTGATCCTGAGAGTCTTTTCCAACCTGGATGTTTCTGTGATTTCTGTGAATTTCAGAGAAGCAGATTTTTTTTTTTTTTAGTTGAGCCCTGAATTTAACACTTCCAAAACATCTCTAAATTGTCCTTAATTTTTTTTTTTTTTTTCTCCAGTAGATGAATTGTTCTATCTTCTATGGCCATTGAAGATCAGAAAAAGGAGCATCAGATATAGAAACAGCATGAGTACTAACAAAATTCAACAACATAAGGAAACCACAGCTATAAAGAACAGAATAAAATTAAGAATTTCCAACTCAAGTATAACCTCTGCATTAACATATGGTTGCAAGAACTGGAAATCCACCAAAGCATCAAAGAGAACCTAGATGCCTTTGAAAGCAAATGCCTACAGAAGATTCAGGCCACTGGATAGAAAGTTTCAGCACCAGTAAATGAATGTGAGAAAGCTGCAGTCTCTGCATTAATGTAACATTTTCTTAAGCATTCCAGATGCTAACACATCCTCCTCTGAGGTTCCATCAAATGGGAACGAACACATTTCAGAAAACCCACTGGTGCCTTTCAAGAGAAAACCTGAACTTTAGGTAGGAGGGCTGAGCTCATGATCTCAATACCATAAAGCTCAGACAGCAGACAGAACTGCAAAGACTGCTAGCAGTAGCCCTGGGAGTTTGTAACATAATGTTATTTTCTCTGATTCAACACTGTAAGCATATTCAAAACATGTCTACAGTATATAGCCAAAATACATGTAAGGGTGAAAGAAAAGAGCATAAAGAAACTGCATTTATTATGGTAAGAAAAATGACATGTCAAAGACAGCGTATAATATTTAAATGTCCAGTTTCAAACAAACATTGAAGTTTTAATGTGTCATTTAATAGTTCCTTGAGTTACCAAGTATAAGCACAGACCAGCAATGAGGAAATTGGGCAGCCATATATTCAGAGCAAAGTCTGTTATTTCAAACCACCTTCTTTGAACTGCAAGATCTTTCAAAAAATTTTGAAATCCCTTCCAAAACTGGGGCCCTGCCCTCTTACTTAAGCTTAGTGTTATTTATGTGATTTTGCTTAAGGACTTTTACACACAAGCTTGTAAACTCATATTCTTAGCCTCCCAACACGTGTTAGCCTTTGCCCTTCAATAGCATGCCAGACTTTTCAGAGTCAGGTGCTGGAGGCTGGGATCAGTGGGCATTTTAAGCCTCCTTACACTCAGCTTGTCAGAGCCAAAAATAATCTCAGCAGATTTTCAGATTTCTCATCTGTCAAAAATGGGTTACTTATGTCTGCTATAGTCTCTTTTATTTGAAATACAGTATGTCTGGAATAGTAGTAACATTTACTTCTTTTTTTTTTTGTTGTTACTGCAATAACTCTAACTCAGAAGGCCTACAGTTTAAAAGAAAACTTCTAATTCCTCGCTTTGGTTTTCTCAGGCAGTCCTTTCTTGTGGATTTCCTTTCTTGTGTCTAGAGAAGGGCACCAAGGCTGGTGAGGGGGCTGGAGCACAGCTCTACGATGGTGGCTGAGGGAGCTGAGGTTGTTCTGCCTGGAGAATAGAAGGTTCAGGGCAGACCTTATTGATGTCTACAACTACCTGAAAGAAGGCTGGAGCCAGGTGGGGATTGGTCTCTTCTCCCAGGCAATCAGAACACAAGGAGACAGTCTCAAGCTGCACCAGGGCAGGTTTAAGCTGGAGGTTAATAAGTTCTTCACAGAAAGAGTGACTGGCATTGGAATGGGCTGTCCTGGGAAGTGGTGGAGTCACCATCTCTGGAGGTGTTTAAAAGGAGCCTAGATGAGCCACTTAGTGCTATGGTTTAGTTAATTAGAAGGTGTTAGGTGATAGGTTGGACTCCATGATCTCGAAAAGTATTTTCCAGCCTGGTTAGTTCTGTGATTCTGTGATATGAGGATCATGTGATAGCTGCACTTTTTTGATAGGCACAATAGTTATGAGTTAGCTCTTAACAGATTGATATCTTTATATGCTGACATCAAATTATGGCAAACACTGTTTTCTGGTTTATTTCCCTACAGGATACAATTAACTTTTTGCTTCTGAAATCCAATAGCATATGTCTGCATTTTTCTTTGAACATGAGATAAAAAATAAAGCATTTACTACTTCTTTCTAGAAATCTAACTATGATTATCCAAAACACTCTTCTCAAGTGCTTAAGTGCTTTACTCATCCTTCTGACAGTTTGGTTTTTGTTTTTTTTTTAATGGACTCCATGCTGCAAAGCATAAGTTACGCTACACTATTTTCTCTCTGTTTAGTCTGACATTGATTAAAGAGCTCAATTAAAAATATCTGCACCAATAAAATCATAAATGGATGTCATTGCATCCATTGTATCACAGATCTTTTGCTCCATATACTTACTTTCATTCTAACTACTAAGTTCTTTCAGTCCTGGTTGTAAAACACATAGCATTGTGCTTTTAGAACAAAACTCTTGAAAACAGGAGTTTTGTTTTTCACAATGGAGGTTTTAATTTCAAACTTGAGCTTGTTACATTCAGCTGCTTTTATTATTCAAAAAGAGAAAAGGATAAAATTCAGTAATATACCAATCAAATTATGCCACCAATGCTAATATTACTGTTACTTTCATACGGTCTTTACACTGAGAATTTCTCCTGGTCAGCAAAGAAAATAAGGCTTCCTTACATCTTTCAGTAACCCTAGTACATAAGGGAAGAAGGAGACTTCAGGGAATATGCCTCTGTAAGTTGTCATTTTAAAAAACACCCTTTAATTCCTTGAAGTTGCTAAATATAATAGAAACTTAGCAAAAATATCAGAGCTTTCATAACTATGGCCTAAGACCTCAAGGTAGATGGTTGTGGGCTGCAGACAAGCATTTTGTGTTGGTCAGAGGGCAGTCTGAAGCCCAGAGGGAGGCAACTCACTCTTCTACAGTGAGCACAGGGAAGTGACACAACTGCATTTCTCTGAGAAAAATGCATCCAAATTCACCTGCCGTAACTCTCTGTCCCCCCATTTCATACTATGAGTTTTCTGCTGTGCTAGCTTGAGGCTAATTGGAATATTTTAATGAGAGAAATTAGACCATTGGCTGTAAAAATAAAATAATGAAGTCTGTATCATTCATTGGTTGGCTGAGAGGAATAAAAAGCCAAAACGTCAACAATTTGTCTCACTCTGGATCTATTCACTTCCTTCTCACTCTGCTCTATCTCTCCTCTAATCTTGGGGAACAGAAAACTGCATAAGCTTTGCTGGTTGTTTTGTTTGCCCATCTGGGAAAGCAGAGGGGAAAAGAGAGGGTAGCTTTGATCCCCTTCTGGGCAGTTTATTTGTCTGAGATGGAGTTTGGATTTTTGTATTATTTCTAATTTGTATATAGATGTTGTAAATGTCTGTAAATACATTGTGTATATATGCTTTTAACTTTTACTTTGCTGTTTATATAGCTTCATCTCACTTTGAAGTTGTCTGAGCCAGTCTGTTAAATTCAATAGTGGTGTGGGGGGAAAAGTTGCTAGCCCACCACATCTGCAGACTTCAGTTGTTTCCCTCTTCGCATACATTATTACAAAACATCTGCAAGATAAGTTGTTTCTTAATCTAGTCCATTTTGGGGGGCAAAGAGAGGGAAGAAAATGATAACTGTTAAAAGTCTCAATTCACAAAGTAAGGAATTTTGGCACATGAAATATAAAATTTAATTTTGCAACACAGTTAACCTCAAAGGGTTTTTTAAAGCTGAATTAAAAAAAAGTTGCAGAACCTCAGAATCATATTCTCTGATTAATTCCTGGTTTTGGCCTTTTGTGATTGTTATGAGCACTCTATGCACCACATTACTCTAACCAGTCTAATTCCAGATCAGAAAAATTCTTTCTGACGGCACACATCAAACCATGCTGGCAGTGCATAGCTGACTATTTGCTTATGTATCATACACAACAACCTTCCTTTAAAAATACAAACCAAGTTTGCCAGTCTAGAGATGGTGAACAGCGGCAAATGGAGAGAGATGGAGGATTTGTGTTTTCCTTTAAGAAATAAGGTGGAGAGAGTCTCAGCTTACCTGAATGAGGTAGAATGACAGAGGTAAAAGGACCTGACCCAACTTATATTAGCTAAGAATGTAAACTAATATTACTGCATGTCCTCATTACTGCAGGCTTTCTTTGTGGATGCAAAGTCTGGAGCTATCCCCAGCAGACTTCATGGGCAATGCTGAAGGAAGGCCACACAATATTGGGTATGTTCTTATTGTTCTAAAGCATTTCTAATGCAGGTTTATGTCTATTCCTCTCTTGTTGCCAACTCTTTCAGCTTAAATTCCTCGGTTTTATCTAGTGCCTCAATCTATACTGGCCTCAGCCAGGAGTATTGGTGCCAGACAAGAACTAAAATATCTGCACAAACAGGACTATACATCTCTCCAAACACGTCTCATAAAGAAACCAACTCTGCAGTGTTTTTAGACCTATGTCTCAGATGCAAAGGGCTATACAACTCTCTCTCGACAAATAGTAGCTAAAACAATTTGAATTTGGCTTGCCAAGTATTTACCAACAGTTACCACATTTGGAAGAGTATTTCACTTACCCTTGTGTACTATAGCATGTGTGTGTGCATACACCTTAATTTGACTGGTGTGACATATGTAAGAATAGCTTGTAAAGCCAGACAGGAGGTATCAAGTTCTAGGATACTATCTGGAATTACCAAAAGATCAAGAGGAGAGTGAAAAACAAAAGAAAAAGTCATATTGCAAAAACAAAAGAAAATGCCATATTGCATAAAAAAAAAATTGAAAGCTACAACATTCATCATACATTTGCCATCCTTTTTTTATGGCAGACAATATGGGAAGAAAGTGGTTTGTAATGGTTTAATATGATGAAAGGTTAAAAGATTGCATGCAAAGTAAATGGAACTGTAATTGTCACTGTATTGTTAGAAATGAAGAAATTTATCCTTTGTTTCTGCACCAACCTCAACCCTATGTTGCATGCATCATTAGCAAGTAAGAGCAGTGTAACAGCCTCTAAAATATTCATATGTACATTTACTACGTCAAAACCAAAACTGTGGAAATTATTATTTCCTTTGTTAAAAATCCCAATGTCATAAACTGCTGGGTTTGGCTAGCATTAGATGGGAGTGAGTTGCAGTAGTATATTAATAATATACTACTTTTTAGCAGGTAAGATTTTTATCTCAAAGTATTAACAAAGTAAATAAAGCTAAGTTCTGTGACACCATGTGTTGGTTTGAGCTAATTGGAGAATTTGTGTGAGA
>VWZI01014840.1:10540-22035 GCA_013396835.1 Psilopogon haemacephalus
GGGCAGGACAGGCTGGTGGCACGGGCAGGACAGGCTGGTGGCACGGGCAGGACAGGCTGCTCTCACCGTGTCCCTGCACTCTGCTGCTTCACACTGGCTGCTGCAGAGAGCCCTGGTGTGGAAGCAGACCTGCCTGTGTAGGGCTTTGCCTGCCCCACAGATGGAAGCACTCTCCTGTCCCTCCTTTCCACTGGGCATCAAACTAGTTCTGGGCTCCCAGAGATGAAGACAAAGTGAACTCAGGATCTGCTTTCCAGAAAGTGCCAGGATTCCAGAAACTGCCCTTGGGAGAGAGGTCTGAGAGCCAATGTGGCTTAAACCCAGTGCAGAAGTCCCCAGGCAGTGCTGCTAGGCTGGGCTGGGCTGTCCTGTGCTCGGGGCAGGTGCAACAGGCTCCCTCCTCCTGCTCCCAGCACCATTGGTGCCAGTCTTGCACTGGCAGCATTCACCAGTCTGTGTTCACCTGCTGCACTGGTTTGAGGCTCTGGTCCAGCTCGAGTGATTTGTGGGTGTGCAGTGAAGGACTCTAAGTGGAGCCGTGGGCACTGCTCCAGCATGCTCCAGCTCCTTGCTCCTCTGAGCTCCTGTGTAACCCAGCTCAGCAGTGCACAACTGAGGCTTGCCCTGCCTCAGCCAAGCTGCCTCCTGCTCCTGGCCCTGAGGGAGCTGCAGCAAACATCTCTGTGCAGGATGTGAGGCAGGGTCCCCTCCTCAGAGAGGGGGACTCCAGGCTGCAGGGCCCTGCGTGCCTGAGCTCGCTGAGCACGGGGAGGCAGAGGCAGAGGCAGGGGCTTGCATGCTGAGAAGCTGAGGAAGGCTTTTGTCAGCTCTGAAAGCTGCTGAGCCCTTACAGTGCTGACAGCAGAACGGAAAAGGCCTTTCCTGAAAGTGGCTATTTATAAAGAGCCTGCCGTGCTGAGCCCTCTCCTGCCAGGGGACAGAGGCTCTTGCAGCTTCTCTTTCACTGCCTCCAATGCACCCAGAGATCCTTCGGACAGGAGTGAGCAGAACAGCTCCTGCTGACCACCTGCCCCAGCCCTGGCAGCTCTCAGTAACTCCACAGTGATCAAACTCCACTGAGGGTCCCATTCAGCCCTGACCGCTTGGGCTGTGCAGTTGGTGCTGGTCTCAGCCCTGGATTCTTGCAAAGGCTCTGCAGGGGCAATGAGTGGTTTGTGGCAGTCCTGCCTTAGCCCAGGGAACAGCTCTGCTGGTGCAGAGGGGAAGGTCCCCGTGTAAGAGGCGGAGGTCAGCAGCAGCTGTAGCTGTCTGCATGCCCTGAGCAGTGCAGAGCTCCCTGTGTGCACAGCCCTGGGGTGGGATTAGTCTGCAAACAGCCTCCAAGCCCCGGTGTCTCCCCTTCCCTGTCAAAGGCACCTTCAGTTCTCACCTCCAGGAGATGCCTCTCTTAGGATCTCACCTGGTTCAAGCCTGCAGGGTGCTGGGCAGCACTCTGCTGCTCTGCCCCTCAGCCCCCCACCTTGCTCCAGCAGCCAGCGGCTCTCTGGGCAGTGCTGAGCTCCTCTTTCTCCAGGGACACTGAGATCCTCTTCTGAACCCCACCAGAAACTCCGAGGCAGCAAGGAGTAGGTTTAAGTATTAAACTGACTGCTCCTTCTCTGAGCTGTGCCCCTTTTGTAAACGAAGCTGCTGCTGGCACTGCTCACAGCCCAGCAGTGCCCAGACCTCCCCAGCTGTGCTGATGTGGTGACCTTTGGCTCTGGCTCTCCTGGCACAGGAGAGCAGTGAGCCCAGCAAAGCAGGGCACAGGAGATCAGCTGAGAGTGAAGGCATGGAAGAAAAGCCTCTGAAGGCTGCTGCTGTCTGTCTTGGTGCTGCTGGGGAAGGGCAGAGGTGTGCAGGGGGAGTGGGGAGTGTGGGGCAGGCTGCACAGCTCCACGGCCCTGCGGGGAGAGGCACAGCTGGTGAGGGTGGACAGGAGGCTCAGAGCCAGCAGAGTGGGAGGAGATCAGAAAACACTTGAGTTGGAGTCTCTTGGTATTTCAGTGGTCATGGGCAGGTCAGGGACTTCGTAGCAGGCTGAAGCTGCGGAATTCTTGGCACTGTGAGCTCAGAGATATTTCTGGTCGACCTGGGAAGGAAAAGAAGCTTCCACCTGGAGGCTGCAGGATGCAGCCCAGTCCCCTGGCACGCTGAAAGGTCCCAGTGCTTCTAGGCTGGACTTGGCTGACTCCTCAGAACGTTTCTCAGCTCACTACAATGCCCTGCAATCAACTGTCTTTGGTATTTACAGTTGAAACAGGAAAAGCAGGACTTGGTCCATACCTTGGTGTAGCAATTATGAAGCAACCTAACGGCAGACTGCAACCAGAGGCTGCAAACCAGGAGTGCTGTAAGGTGCCAGGAACAGCAACGTGCTCCAGAGGAGTCCCTCAGCTTCCAGATGCTGCCCAGGCAGTAAGGCCCTGTGCTTGCTGACCCCCGGTGGCTGGAGGTGCAGATCCTTCCCCCTTCCTCCCTCCCTCCTTCAGGGCAAAGGCTGAACTGGGAGTCGGGCTGGGATCAGAGCTTGCTAAAGCAGTCACTTGCAAAGCTTTTACTATGGGCTTAGCTCTTTGTCTCTGGAACACGGCTGGGATTTGGCAGAGGGCTGCTTCCCCTAATCCCCATTCATGCAGGCACAGGTGGAAGCTCCTGGGAATCCTGCTGCAGCAGGAGCTGTGGCTTGGCAGGGTGGGAGCAGCAGAGCCCAGCTGGGCTGCCTGGCACTGGGTGCTCAGCTCCTCTGCTGGCCCCCCTGGGCTGCAGTGTCCCTGCCACCATCCAGAGAGCTGCCAGTGCAGAGCTGATGTCCCACGGGGAGCACAGAGCACAGCCCTGGCCTGCCTGGCTGCTCACAGGGGCCTGCAGCTGAGCTGGGGGGGTGCAGCTGCCTCTCCCTCTGCCCCCAGCACATTGCTGCTCTGTGCAAAGGCTGCTGGAGATGGGGCAGGGGGGCACAGCCTGGGCAGTGTGGGGGTACCTTCTGTACCTACCCTGCAACTCCTGAGCTGGCGTTCTCTGGAGGGAGGATTGCTCCTGCCACAGCCCTGCCAGCAAACCCCAGCCCTTGGTGGCTGTATCCATCCCATGAAGGTGGGAGATGATCAAGGCCTCTTCCTTCTTCGGTAATTGCAGCTTCTCACCCTGACCAAGGTCAGTAATTAACTGAAATTCTAACGTGGGCACTGGACTCAAATCCAGGTGTAAGAATTAGCCCTCGATGGGGACAGAGTGACCACCACCACAGGTCCTCTGTGACCCTAGAGCCGTGGAGCTGTGGCTGATGACTGAGGTGCACTGAGCTCTTCATTTGTTTATTAACTGTAGGCAGCAGGGCAGGAGAGAAGATTGTGTCCCTGGGCTCTGCTCAGACCTCACCTCCAACCCTGCCTCCAGCTCTGCTGTCCCCAGCAGGAGGAGGACTCAGAGCTGCTGGAGAGAGGCCAGAGGGGGCCACAAAGATGCTGCCAGGGCTGGAGCAGCTCTGCTGTGAGCACAGCTGAGGGAGCTGGGGGGGTGCAGGCTGCAGGGGAGAAGGCTCCAGGGGGAGCTCAGAGCTGCTGCCAGTGCCTGAAGGGATCCTGCAGGAAGGCTGCAGAGAGACTTTGCATGAGGGAGTCTGAGCCAGGCCAAGGGAAATGGTTGGGAGCTGAGGAAGAGTTAGAGTGGAGCTGAGGAAGAAGTTGCTGAGTGTGAGGGTGGTGAGAGCCTGGCACAGGCTGCCCAGGGAGGCTGTGGCTGCCTCCTGCCTGGGGGTGTTGAAGGCCAGGCTGGATGAGGCCTTGAGCAGCTGAGTCTAGTTGAGAGGTGTCCCTGCCCATGGCAGGGGTTGGAGCAGATGATTTCTGAGGTCCCTTCTGACCTGAGGCAGTCTCAGGTTCTGTGGTTCAGAGATGTGCCAGCTCTTCCCTGTGCCACTCGTGGCCACTGCTCTCCACTGGGCACTGGATCCTGCCTGTGAGCACAGCTTTTGCAAAGGGCCAGGTCTGCCCTGTGGTGACTCCAGGTCTGGTGTGGTGCATCAGCAGTAAGGAGGAGGTGAATTGTTGCCTCTCTCTCACACTTCTCCCCCAGGACAAACCTGGTGGTTGATTCTTTGCCCTGCTGCTGGTGCTGCAGGTTCAACCTGACCACGGTGGCTTGCAGAGGCAGTCAGGAGGAGGAAAGGAGCAGGGTGGTGTGGCTGAGCTTGGCCACTTCCTCACACATGGCACCTCCATGGCAGAGGTCAGGAAAAGGAGGAGCAAAGGACATCATCTGCCTCAGGCTGCCTTTAGGTGCAGCTGTGGCTGAAGGAGGATGTTCCTGGGTATGTCTGATCTGAAGTATGAGAGCTTTGGACACCTCTGGCTATCTCCCCATGCCCTGACAGCTCTGTGTGGGTCACACCAGACCTCCTTGTTCAGTGCACCAGGCAGATGTGGGGCTTCATTCTAAATCAGCAAAGGGAGGCCAGGAACACCCTGGATGCCCTGTTCAAGGACAGTGGAAGCAATGGCACTTGTGTTTCAGGAGTGGAGGTGGCCTTCCACCACTCCATGGGCCAGGAGTGCTCACAGGAGACAGAAACCTGCCAATAGCTGCAGAAGTGTCTACAAGTGCAGCATCAGCCCCTGGGAGAGGCATCTGGAGTAATGTGGTCAGTTTGGGGCTCCCCAGTTGCAGAGGGACAGGAACTGCTGGAGAGGGTCCAGGGGAGGGCTGTGAGGATGCTGAGGGGACTGCAGCAGTGGCTGGGGAGGAGAGGCTGAGGGGCCTGGGGCTGCTTAGGATGCAGAAGAGAAGCCTGAGAGGGGATTGGATCAATGTTTGGAAGTGTCTGAGGGCTGGGGGTGAGGAGGCCGGGGACAGGCTCTGCTCCCTGCTCCCAGCCATAGGCCAAGGAGCAATGGATGGAAGCTGCAGCACAGGAGGTTGCAGCTCAAGACAAGAGGCAACTTCTTGCCTGGGTGGGTCCCAGAGCAGTGGCACAGGCTGCCCAGAGAGGTTGTGGGGTCTCCTTGCGTGGAGCCTTTGCAGACTCTGTGTGGATGTGTTGCTGTGTGCCCTGAGCTAGCTTGGATGCTCCTGCTCTGGCAGGGCTTGGACTGGAGGAGCTCTTTGGGTCCTTTCCAACCCCTGACATCCTCTGATCCTGTGATCCTGTGGTCTGGAGTCCCTGCACACAGTGCCTGTGCCAGCCAGCATCCAGCTGGAGAGAGAGAAATCAGGAAAGCCATGAGAGCCTTGGGACAATGGTCTGGAGAAGTCCAATCCTGCCAAGGCTTCAAAGCGTGCCCAGGCAGTGCCCCGAGCAGCCTGCCCTGCCTGGCAACCTGCTGGGAGCAGGTTAGCCTGGGTGACCTCCAAAGGGCTCTGCCAGCCTAAATCTTTCTGTGGTTCTGTGATGAATCTTTGGAATAGAGAACAAGCAGGACCTAATTATAGTACTGGAGAAATCCACACCACGTGGCCAGCTTAAAGCTGTGCTGCTCCCTCCCTCAGCCCCCTCAGCCAGAGGCAGGGCAGGAAGAAGGGGACCAGGACAGGACACAGAGAGGGGAGACCCTCGGGAGGGAGCCTCACAGCATCTCCAAAATCCATACTGGTGTGGAGAAGGTGCCCCAGCAGTGACTGGGGGCTAGGGGACAGCCAAGCCACAGGGGGTGGCAGGCTCAAAGCAGAGAGCAGCTTACCTGCCTTAAGCTTCTTACCCAGGCCTTGAGCTCCCTGTGGATGCCAGGGGCACAGGGGATGGCTGAAGGAAATGTACCTGGGGATTGAAGTGGTTGCAGGTAGAGGCTGGCAAGGTCCACAGCAGGGGATTTGGTATCACTCAGGGCTCACAACTCCTCAGCCCACAGCTTTCTGAAGGCTGTGAAGGAGAATACGAGAAGGACCATGGACAAAGGTTGATTTGGCACATTTCCACCCAACCCCAGAGAGCAGCTCAGGCTGGGTGGGCTTCTGCCTGCCCCTGGCACTTCCCACTTGAGGGTCTCCATTCTTTAGGCTCCAAATGGGACTTGGTCTCCTTCTGTCAGCCTTGTGCTGGCTCACAGCCAGGGCCCCAGCAACAGCAGAGTACAAGTGTGGATGGGCAACCCCCAGGCTTGCTCAGACAGCAGCTGGCTCTGTGCTGGTGCAGAGGAGCTTATGCACCCTCACAAGTGTCTCTGTGCTGGTGCAGAGGAGCTTATGCACCCTCACAAGTGTCTCTGTGCTGGTGCAGAGGAGCTTATGGACCCTCACAAGTGTCCCTGTGCTGGTGCAGAGGAGCTTATGGACCCTCACAAGTGTCCCTGTGCCTCCCAGGCTGTCAGAGAGCTTCACAACGTCAGCCTCACATCAGGTGCAGAGATCTCTTTGACCAGTGGCCCCTGCCACCTGCATTTCAGAGCTCACCAGGTACCTGCTGTCACACCTGGGGAAAGTGACTCCCTGGTCACCATCCCCGTGTGACCCTCTGCTCCCAGCCTTCTCCCTGGCCGAGGAGTCCTGCTCTGCTTTGTGGTCTCTCTGGAGCAGCCTGCCCCTGCCCCTGCCCCTGCTGCTTCCTCCTGGGCTGCAGTTTCTCCAGCCTTACGTTCCCATCTTGCTGGTGATCAGCCCAGGGCTGTGCCCAAGGCTCCAGCGTGGGCAGTGCAGGGGATGCAGCTGAGCTGCAGGGGATGCAGCTGAGCTGCAGGGCACTGACTGCTTCGCTCTGCTTCCCATTCCTCTTGCCTGGCTCCTCCTGAGCAGCAAGCTGAGGTTGTTCATGGTCACATTCAGTGCAGCACTCAGCTCTTCTCTGGGGGGCTGCAGCTAGTCCAGAGCCCAGCACCGTGTGTGAGGTCAGGATCAGCCCTGCACAACTTTGTGCTTAGCAGCCATGGCTCAGCACATTGCCAGGTCACTCAGCGGGCTCTTCACCACCTCTCTGCACTGGACTTTGCTACTCTGAATCACTGAGCACTGTCAGCAAACATCACCGTGAGGCAGGTGTGGTCCAGGACAGGGCTGCGGGGGATGCCTTGCCTGGATGAGCTCCCACGCTCCCCGGAGGCTGCCTTCAGCCCTGCTCTTCACAGGAGTAGCTGCAAAAGCTGTTTGGAGTGTAGCAGAGGATCCAGCCGAGGTGAGGGCACAGGGTGGTTGTGTCCCAGCCATCCTGTCTGGGTCAGGCGGTGGAGAACCTCCCTCCTCCCTCCCCCACACAGGGAAGCCTCCTGGTATGCCAGAGAAGAGCTCTTCCCAGCAGGTGCCTGTAAACACAAACTCTCCACGTGAGGAGCTGACTTATGTCCTGAGAGCTCCTGGCCCTGTTGGCACTGCCACTCAGCAGCCACCTGGAGCACTCTGCAGGCACCCTTGGAGCACCTCCCTGCTGCCTGCGGCTGGACAGAGAGGTCAGCACCAGCCAGATGGGGGAGCAGAGCTCGACCCTGCTGTATTGTTGGTGACCTTGGATAACTTCAGGGAAACGGTCTGCAGAGGCAGGGAGCTGGGTCCCCTCCCTGTGCTTCCTGCCACCTCTGCTCACTGCAAGGTGCCAGCAGGCTGCAGGGGCCTGGGCAGCCACTGCAGAGCCAGAGGGAGAGCTGGAGCTGCCCAGGCTGCAGCTGGTAGCACTGCAGCAGGTCCTGTGTGCCTACTGCACACAAGGCAGGCAGCATAAAGAGAGGTGCCCCAAGCTGCAGCTGAACCAAGGAAGCATTAGGAAGGGGTTGACCACTGAGCTCAACCAGCCTAAATTCAGCCAAAAGCAGCAGGCCTGGGGCAGAAATATGGTTTTGGCCTGGGTTATGGAGGAAGCCACAGAGCTGACCACAACTAACAGTATTTTGGGTGGAATGAAGTAATACACCTGAGGGGTTCATCCCTGCTCTGCAGTTGGCATTTGTATGGCAGCTGACCCCGAAATAACCTCACTGGGCCTGCTGGGACAGACTGGGAACCCTCAGTCCCTCTGCATCTCCTGTGATATCAGCTGCCCTGCTCCAGTCCCCAGCCCCTTTGCCAGTGCACTGCACTGCCCTCCAGGAGGACATGGCCCTGTCTCATTTGCACCAAGTGACAAAGTGTCCTGGAAAGCCTCTGCAGAAGCTGCTCAGGTTGGCAACTTCACATCTGTGGGCTGGACACAGCTCCCCACTCGTGGCTGGGACACAGTGGTGAGCCAGGCTGCCTGCACACAACTCACAGCCCAGAACCTGCCTGCTTGCTGAGGTCCTGTGCTGGTTTGAACTAATTGGAGGGATTGGATGAGAAATTAGACTACAGGCTGAGAAACAAAACCAAACTTTAATTGTACTTCACCCATTTGTTTATGGAAATGGTGTAAATTTAGAACCCAAACAAAAGATAAGACAGAGCTGCTTTGAGCCATGGCTGCTGCTGCATCTCTCTGCCCTCTTAGCTGGATCTGAATAATTTCACTAACTTCTTTCCTGCTGCTAATCCCCCCTGGCCAATCTACCTTTGCTTATCTGGTGCATAAAACAGAGAGTGAGATAAGATTGGGAAGGGGGGAAGGTGGTAGGGTGATTGGGAACCCCTCTTAGGGCTGTGGTGTTTCTGTATTACCTTTTAACTGTATGTATCTGTAAATATCTGTTATATATTGTAAATACCTGCTTGGACATTGTGCTGAGCTGTAAATATAAAGCTTCATTCCTTAACTTTCAGCCGACTGAGTTCTAGCCTGGGTTATTTCAAAGTGTGGAGGGGTGGGGAACTGCCAAACCACTACAGGTTCAGCTACTCTTACTCTGAGGAACAAATCTCCCTGCCAGCTCTTTGTTCAGGCTGCTCACCAAGCCTGCTGCTGTTCTGCAGCTGGAAGCTCTTCCAGGTCTCCAACAGGCCATGCCCATGGAGCTGACAGCCCAAGCAGGGCTCTCCCTCCTGCCACACAGCCTCTGCCATTTACTTTAGGAGCAGCTCTCCAGACTGCACAGGCACATCCACCAAAAGGACAGGGGAGAATGTCACCAACTGCACTGAGCTGTGTGAGGAATGAGGCCAGGGGACACTGACAGGCAGTCCAAAGTGTGCTCAGGGTGATGCAGCACACACAGCTGGAGGGCAGGAAAGGGACACATGGGAACATTCCTGAACTCTGCAAAAGGACTGCCTGGGAACCCTTTAAAAAGAGAAACCTGTGCTCAGGAAAAGTAGATCAAAGGCTGTCTTGATTTTTAAAGCCTTTGTGGTACAGAAAGCAGCAGCAGAGAGCCCTTGCAGAGCTGTAACCCAGACAGCAGAGCTGCACTTGGGCTGAAAGGAGACTCAGTGACTTGGGGCAGCCAGCAGCAGGGCTCAGGCTGCAGCAGCCACACTGCAGCACCTTAGGAAGGAGCTCCTCATCCTCCCAGCCACATGCCAAGGGCTGACTGAGTCCAAGCATTAGAGGACAAACGAGACCCCTCAAGTGCCAGGTGGGCAACACGGGTGACTGGGCCCACAGCCCACCAGCAGCAGCAGGGAAAACTTCTTCCTCCAACCACAGTGCCCCGGGGCCAGAGCCCAGCACCAAACAACTGCACACCGGAGAGGTTTCAGCTTTTATTGGCAAATCCATCGGTACAGTCTCGCCGGGCTGGGGAGCGACAGCTGCCAGGAGCTGGCAGCGGCAGGGGGCAGCAGGAGCTAGGAGTTAGCAGGAGCCTTCCGCGGAGCCTGGGAACAAGAGACAGCAGAGGAAACAAAACCCCACCGAGCTTTTGCGTTTAACCTTCTCCGGGCAAGGGAATTAGAAATCGAGTCAGCGTTATCGCGTTCGGAAAGGTGTTGGGTTTACAGCACGGAGCTCTCGGGCTGAAGTGGCTCTCTTGCAGAACAGCCTGAAAACTATCCCAGGATTGCCTTCCCCACCCCCCCGCCAAGCCAGCATCTTAAAGCTGCAGCACTCTCCACGCGTCCTTCCCAGCGCTCCCAAAGCCAAATAACAAAAGGAGCCTCCGCAAATAAATAATCATAGGAAAATAAATAGGATTCGATCTGGAATATACAGTTACACGGTCTTTATTTGGTTTCAGAGGTGGAGGAGGAGAAAAAAAATAATTAAAAAAACAAAAAAGTGGAGCTAGACTGCAGCTTTAAGCTTTATGCCCGAATTAAACTCGGCACACTTGGCAAACGTTGCAGTTGATGAGCTGCAGAGGCCGGAGAGCCACAGGGGTGCAGCACCCCCTGCCCCACGCCAGACTTTGTTTCGCTCAGCCGGCTTAAAAAGGAAGGGAAGAGCCTGCTGGAGAAGTGTTCCTTTCCCCAGCTGGACGGACCGGACCCGAGACCTATTTACTGCCCCGGTAAAAAGGTCCCAACAAACATCTAACCCCACCCACGCCCGCAAGGGGAAACTGGTTCAAACCATGCACCAGGGAGAGAATCCTCTCTCGGGGGATGCTTTAACTTGGCTGGCAAGACGGAGCCCTCCAGCAAATCCAGCTCCCGGCAGGGCTGCCAGCTGCCCAGCGCTTCCTGCTTCCAAAGCCCGGCTGTGGAAAGTCGTAAGTCCACCGTAAGCCAGAAATCCTATTAATGCCACTTCGAGAGCTCTTGATCTGCTCTCTCTTTGGGGCACACACACCCTCCCCGGGAGCTCCCACACGGAAAAAAACACACGGAAGAGAAAAGAAATCCACTGCAAGCCAGTGTCCGATGATTGTCTTTGGGGGGAGGTCAGGAATCCGGGACAGGGCAAAGCAGGGGAAGGGAGGAGGATGGTAGGCGGAGGAGGAAGTTGGAAACAAACTCAAAACCACCAAGACACGAGGAGGAGCTCAAAGCCCATCAGCAGCTGATGGCACTGGGCTGCTGTTTGCTAACAAAGTCTGAAATGAAGTCGAACTCGTTCTGTCCCAAGAATAGCTCCGGCAGCTCCTGAATCCGGTCCAGCCCCAGTTCCAGGACGAGGGATGTCAAAACCTCCTCATCTATGAGATCAGTGTCCATAACGTTCAAGGTCAGCGCCGGTGAGGGCATGTGCTGCATGCCCGGGTGCTGGCTTGGTCCCACTCTGTACTGCTGTGCTCCGGCTCCCATGGGCCCATTGCTCATGCCCAGGGGGTGCCCCTGGTACTGGGTGTTCAGTTTCTGTAGGTGCATGCTGGCCATGAGCTGCTGCGTGCCCACCGGCCCCATATACTGCTGCTGCTGACCCGGGCCGCCGAACATCATCGCGTTCTGCAGCTGGTGGTGTCCCATCTGCCCGCCCAGACTGGCTCTCGGCCGCATCGCACCGTCCATGCCGGCCCCTCCGTAGGGCATCATCTGTCCGGCGGCGGGCAGCGTCCTCAGCACATGCTGCCCGTGCTGCGGGGGTGCCTGCAGCCCGCTCACCCCCATGCGGTAGCTCTGCAGCCCGGTGCCACCGTGGCTCATGGGCATCATCATGTGCTCGGCCATGGCTCCGGGCGGCTCAGAGCAGGGCTGCGGGGCTCAGCGCCGCTCTCCGCTCCCGTCCTCGCCGGCTCCGACCGAGGATCCCCGGGGCCGGCTCCTCCGCGCCGGGCGGCAGGGGCCTC
>VWZI01014847.1:0-14833 GCA_013396835.1 Psilopogon haemacephalus
CCTCTTGGATCGGGTCTCATGAAGAAAATCATTAAGCTTGCTCCTGAGTTTTAGCCAGGGTTTTTAAACATATGGGGGGCAGGTCACTGCAAACCCACTACAATAGAAATGCCAGGTATTATTATTGACATTTATAAGGTATCCTAAATGTTCAATGAGCAAAATCATTTGATGCTGCTATTAACACAGCATCATTGAAACGACACAGTATTGAATGAATATACATATATAGATATATGTTTATATAAATTTTTACTATATACCTATTTATTGACCGTTTTCTGTATATTGTCTATTGGTTGCTTGATAAGAGGCAAAATGCTTGCTAAAAGGGTGAAAAACCTTAGCAGAGATAATATTGGGTATTTGAACCTTAAACTGTGAGTCCATTGTTAGGTCCTAAATGAACAACAAAAAGTAGTGGTACATTTTTAAATACAGATTTTTAATTTCACCACAGGGCTTTCAAATAAGGTTTCTTCTCCTCCTAGTGGAAGTAGCTATGTGGGATCAAACATCCAATTTCCACTGTGTTCTCATTTTATGCATAGCATATTGTGACTGGATTTGGTGGATATTATTATCCTCTCCTCAGTAAAACTTTACCAAAGATTAACAAGATCAGCAGTTCAAATGATGGCATGAAAGTGAGACATTATCTTATCTACGTATTTATTTGTATAACTTCAAACCACTTTTAAAATATTATTTTTATTATATCTCTCAGAACAATGATACAGCATATCAGTTATTTATGACTTGTTATTAAAAAGGCCTAAACCCGTAAGTACAAATTACACAGGATTCCTATGTTTCCTATGGAAACATTCTTTCCATTTTGCCCTTTCTCTCAAAAATAGAGAAAAAAAAAAAAAAGTAATCCTTAATTTGTCATGATCAGCAGAGTAACATCAGATAGGAGAGGTTAATACAAGCAATTATAATAGGTCAGGGATTTAACCCCTGCCTATATAAAGGATCAAGAAGACTTTCTCCGTATTAGTCCAGAAGGACCCTTGAGGATTTTCTTGTTTATCTCTACATGGAAGAGGAATTAATTGCAATAATTATGTATTCATAATTCTTTTAAATGAAAAAATTTCAAGAATAGGGCTTGAAGTTTAACATCTCATCTTTTTCTCAAAGACACTGCTACTGGCCACTGAAATGTCACAGTCTACTTGAAATGATAGTGTGGCACCTAGAAGAAGATAGATGACATTCATAGTGCTTTAATGAATAAACAAATGAAGAAATAAATATTTTTTAAAAAATAATGTATCTAACTTTGGCATTGGTTATGCCTTGAGTGGCCTGCATCAGATGTCCTCAGTGCTCCTTTATGACAACAGTGGAATTTTTTATTCTATTTCTCATTTATGTTTTCCTGTATGTGCATAGATTAAGCTAGCAACTGAACTAAACATACAGAACAGGAAACTAGTAGAAACTGAGGCTTGTTAATCCTGGAGGAAAGGAACTAAGAGGTGGGAAATAAAAGGATCTAAAGAGTGATCTAATTTAATTCTTCAAGATTATAATATCTGGTTATACAATAAAATTATGTCAGACATTTCAGAGCAATTGAATAAAAGATCAAAATGAAACAATCACAGGTTAAAGCAAGGGAAACTCTCGCCACTTACAACAGAGTGATGGTAATAAAGCATTGGAAATTGCTTGAAGAGCTTGAGAAATTTCTGGATCTATTCTAGACACAAGTAGACAAGCCTTGAGCAGTCTGATCTGGTGCTGAAGTTTGTCTTGCTTCCAATGAACTTCTACTACATGATCTTCTAACAACTTCTAGAGATTTGGACAGTGTTTCCTTAATTCATTGTTTCTGATTTTAATACTTTGATTTTGCTGATGCTTGTAATAAATAGAAAAAGAAAGTTTATGATATTTCTGTTATCAAAAATATCTCTTGTTTATCATTCATTCTGTAATGTTCTTGTCATGGGACAAGAACAAATAAATATGTGGGGGGAAAATGGATTTGGATACCAAAACAGTTTAATCACACATGTATGCAGTTTTAGAAATTACATTACTTCCCTGTTCAACAGCAGAAATGGGACAGTCTGGGAGGGAAATTATATGGGCCAGCGTAATCGTTCCTCACACAGCTTTTCTGTGCCATGAAGTATGTTAGTCCAGGAGGAGAATTAAGTGGTTGATACAGATGGTTCAAATATTCTTAGTGAGGAGTCATCAGTCCCTCGGCCTCCCTCTGATTCCCAGACTCTTCCAGAATTCCTACCCTACCTTAATTAGCAGGATTAGATAGACATTACCACCTTGGTGTCAGGTGTTCAAGCTTCACAGTTGCTTTCTGATTTGCTGTTGCAGCTTATGACAGTCAAAAGAAGATGCTTTAGGACATTCTGTCATTTTTGTTAATGGATCATTGTTGTAGATTTGCTATCCATTTCCTTGAGGTCACAAAAACTGTTCAAGGTTCATTTTATTGTTTGGAACAAGAAGTTGATCATATATCACCTACTTAAACAAAAGGTTTATTAAAGTTCACAGACTTAAGCTGGCAGCTGGGCTAACCAGGTCTAATTCATCCTACCTTCTACAGTAATTCATAAGCATTAATAGAAACAGTCCACCCGTCTTCTGTAAATGTGTTCTAATTTCTCTCTCCATATAATGTGAAAATGTTTGTACTTTCTTCAGAGATTAATTATTTCAAGAGTTAATTGCCAAAGGACTGTGACATCTCAGCCAAATACATTGCATTCTGCTTGAAATCTGTTTACATATGAATGGTATTATTTGTAGTTGTGTGAACCACAAAACATATCATTTTCATTTGGTAAACAAAATAAATTTATCTGTTGACTTAAATCTCCATGAAGAAAACAGGGAGATATCAAAATCAGTCTATATATTATCTATAGATTGTGAATTACTCGGAAAGTGATACTAGATAGGAGAAGATTCTTCTTGACATGTAATTATCGAATTGTTTGTTGCCTTCTCTCTCTGTCTGCTTCACCTGACTCTGGTGAGCAGCTTCTGAGCAGTCTATTTTGATATGCCTGGATGGTAGGTTAATGAACTGCCTGGCAGATTGAAGTGTGAGAAATGTTGTTAATTGATACAGGCTGCTTTCCATCTCTTGCTGAGACCGATGTTTCAGACACTTTTTTTGCCTAGTTCTTAAAACAGATCCTGAATGTGCCATAGGACAGCTTACGTGGAAAGTTTAGACAAACCCTAAACACATACCATAATTATCTTTAAAAAAATAATGACAAAAATAAATAGTAGCCATATTTCCATTAGAAAATTATATAGAAACAGGGGGAGTTCACAGGCATTGGAATATGGTCAACTATCTTGTTAAATTGTTGGAATGATATCTAGTAGAAAGAAATTACAGTTTAGCCTGTGCTAACTGAATTTCTCTGAGAAAATCCCAAATAATCATTTGAGCATTAGCACTGACCAGAGGCCATTCATGCTAGGTATTTCGATGTTTTGGAAGTTAAGAGAGGTCAACCATAGGAATTTTTCCCCCTGTTTTGGGAGTTTCAAGAGTTTTGTCAGTTTTTTGTGTGTTCATGTCACAATGTAAACACAATTAATTTGTCAATAAAGGTATAACCCATGAGAACCTGGTACATGAAAAGTAGTAGCAGGGTTTTTTTGTATAACTATTCAATATATATTTAAGAGTAAAAGGATGTATCTGTGAAGTGATCATGCCCTGCAATGAATCCTTCAATTCAAGCACTACATTTATTTGACTCAGTCTTGGATTCATGTTGTGGGGAGCTGTGTTAGCTCACTATTTCATCACTTTTTCCCAGAAGGTGGAAACACAAATATATGTATTATAGTAGATCTCTTCACGGAGGTAAATATATTTTTATTTTAAATTAAATTACGCCAGTAAATCAAATCTGCTTAAAACAGTATGTACAGAAACATAGTTCCAGCCACAGGGAGTGATGGAGGTTTGAGTGTGTTACACTGTGAAAAATAATTGTAGCATTTTCATGAGGTATATAAAAGTGTAAATGTTTCATCAGTAAGATTTATAGGTTAAAGAAAAATATTCAAAACAGTTAGCAGAAATACAGGCATATAAATTTATAAACCATCCAAAGAAATGATAATGAACAGCATTCAATTATCTCTGTCTGTTGACAAAGAGAGCAGAAACCCCCAGAACACTATGTCATTGTCTCAGAATTCCTGGGTTGAAACATTCTCTAACTAAAAATAAGTTAAATTATATTTACTTAATATCTTAAATACTTAGTCGAAACTGTTCACAAACATGACAGAGTTACCACTCATTAATTAGCTGAGTTACAAGTGTTGAATAGCAGAGGTCTTGTAGATCAGAAATGATTTGCAGTGGCAAAGCTGCATGTGAAAAATGTACCAACATATCCCACACAATGATTAACTCATGCCAACGTTATTAATCTAAAACTTTTAGAAACATTTACATTTGTTCTCAGTTATTGCATTTTTAGTTACATTCCAGTTTAATAAACCGCAAGATGCTACATATTTAATAAAGGAGATAGCATATACACTGGAAATTTCTTTATCCTTACTAAGTGTTAAAAACTTGTTTGGTTTAGCTATTTGAAGAGTGAATTTTATTTTTCCCTGAGATTGCAGGGATTTTTAAAAAATTCTTTCAAGATCATATTATAATTACCTTATTAATCATTCTCTGTACTTGAAAATTAGTGATAATTTCCTTAAAGCTGAAGTACATTAACTACTTTAACACTGAAATACTGTATCTAATATAAAGAAAGAAGACACTCATGTCAGTATATCAGCATTTATATGTATAGTATGGTATTAAATGCTGAAAATTTATGATTTTTTAATGCAGAATTTATATGACCTCTTCAATGTAGTTAACTATAGTTTGTTCACTACTCACATGTGCATCTTCATTTCCCTTTGGCATAAAGACTAAGCAGAACAGAACTACCGAACTTTTATAACTCAAAGAAACTGAATTTCAGGGACTTGTTTATGAGAAGCACTCCTGTTCTTGCATAAAACGTATTGTAGGAAATCTTTCCACCTAACAAGAGAATAAAACCAAAATATGCGTAAATGCATTTGTTTCTGTATTTATATGCAGGTTCATTTAAAACAAGAAGCTGGGTTATAAAATTTAACCATTCAAAGTTGTTTGGGTTGTTTTTTCTTTTCTCATAGCATTATTTTTAAGATGAATAGTGGGAAAAAAGGAAACATTATCTTACTTATTACTGTCCAGAGTTGCAACTGCAAGACAGAAACTATCCTATAAGTAGTGGTTACTGAAAAGTCATCCATGCCCCACAATTCTTATACAGTCTTTAATAATAATAATAATAATAATGATAATAATAACAATAGTAGTAGTAGTAAATGTTAGCAAATGTCCAACATTATTGTGGTACTATGTCACATAATGAGTCAGCAACTGGAACTGTGGTCAGCTCAAATTCCAGTTCAAAAAAGTTTACTGTATTTAAATTAAATAAAGTCTTCAAAATGTACAATGAAATTAAAATGAACAAACTTCAGAATTTTCTTTTAAAATTATGTATTAAAATATTATATTTCTATATTAAAATTGTGTAAAATTATGCATAATTTGTAATACAAGCATAATGAAGTCTATAAAGTGGGTAATTTCACTGAAATATAGCGTATATTAGAGTATGGCTAATACATCTTGTAAATCAGGTTAGCATTAGAAGAGCATGAGTAATTTTTATTTAATTTTCTTTTTAATAAAACATTGGCATTTTCATACAACTCATTTTAAAGAGAAAAAATATTTTGTTGTGAAATATTTTTCAAATATGTTTTGTTATTTTCATATTATACTTTGAAATGCTTTAAATGCATTTTCAAAATTTAACTGTCCAAAATAAAACATGGAAATTCTGAAAGGTTACTAAGGACATCTGAAATGTAGTTGCATTAACTTTCTATATGGTTTTCCATAATTGATATTATGATGTTGTGTTAAAGTCAGCTTTTTAGGCAGCAATTCCTGTGACACCACACTAATTTAAATAAGCAGAAAAATCATTATGCTAAGCAAGTAATCACACAGTAAGAGAGAAGACTATCAAGGGTAGTTAAAGCTGCAGGGCAAATCTGTTGCAAAAATTATGCTGGGAAAGAAAAGCATAGGCAGAAGCCAAATACATGATGTGCATTAAACTGAACACTAAAATGGGATACATGAGAAGTGGAATCATTTTCCCTGAAGAAAATTTTCTGCTTGTCTTTGGTTTGATGGAGATTTCTCTTCCTGTATCTTGAATGCACTGAAATGGCTCTTTATGACTCAACTCCAACAAAAGGACTGCAAATTATGCTCATAAAATTTAGTATGCCAGTTATATACATTCATCTGTGTGGCCTTACTGTGATTTCACTACCTGCCTACTGTTTACTACATTTTTGTAATTCTGATTTTAGAATACCAGATTTTAGGGAGGAGGGGTTTTTATATTCAGTGGAAATTGGTGTGATTTGTTGGTTGGGTTTGTGGGTTGGTTTTGTTTTGGTTTTTTTTTTTTAGTAAGAATGTTACACATGGCATAGCAGGGATTATTTCAGGTGCATTCATGGTCAAAATATGTACAAATTCCACATACATAATTTGAAATTTTCTGTGAATGAAATTTAAGTTTACAGAACAGCATAGCTCCTTAAAATAAAATAAACCAGGAGTATTTTTTTTTTTTAAATACTACAGTCATACTGATGATATTTAAATGCTACATTTTCTGTACATTATACAAGAAAACATGCTACTGAAACCACACTACTTAAATAGATATTGTTACATGTGAAAAGTTTTTGTTTCTTTGGGAGCTTATTTTTTGTTTATCTTAATGTTGCCTACCTCTACTACATGTCTTAATATCTGTTGCAATGATATATTTTGTAATATTTTTCCATTAGTAGAATGGTCAACATTATGCAATATGATAGCAGCTTCAGCTCAAGTTAGCTGAAAATGGGAACTTTGTAATGCTATTTCTGAGCCCGCAGCTACATTGCGTATGTAACACAATTGTGAAAGAAGTGAGAAAGTATGTATACATTACAGTATGCTATGCCTTATTAAAAGCATTAGAAACTATGAAAATGTAAGTTGTTTCCTATACACCTTTTTACTTAGTGAGAAACTCAAAGCACTTTCTCAACATTAGCTAATAGACACAACACACAATCACAGAATAGTTTGTTTTGGAATGGACTATTAAAGATCTTCTAGACCAAACATCTGCCAGAGGTAAAAAAACCCTGCCACTAGATCAGGTTGCTCAAAGCCCCATCCAATCAATGATGGGTTATATTCAACTTTCTGGGCAACCTGTTCCAGTGTAATGATAAAAAGTTCAATCTTAATCTACCCTCTTTCAGTTTAAAACTGCTGCCTCTCCTCCTGTTGCTACAGATCCTAGTAAAAAGTCCCTCTTCAACTTTCTTATAAGCCCCCTTCAACTACTTAAAGGCCGTGACCATGATAGAGAGTAGCATAGTAACTACTTTAGCCAGTTTCTCCAGGACCTTGGGATGAACCTTGTCAAATTCTGTGTACCGGCACATGTTCAGGTTCTTCAGGTAGTCTTGAGGCTGATCTTCTCCTATGATAGGTGAAAATTAGTACGGCTTGAGAAATGTGATAAGAATGATTGCCAGTCAAAATTTAGGTTAAAAAAGCCCAAAACATTGAGTACCTTAACCTTCTCCATATAGGTTGTCACCAGTTCTCCTGCCTTATTTGTCATGAGGGTATATTTTTAAAAGTTCCTTTTCTGTCCAACGTACTTGTAGAAGCCCTTGTTAATATTCTTTGCATCCCTTGACAAATTCACTTTCATCTGTGCCTTAGCTTTTTTGATTCCATACAATCATGTGCCTCTTTCCAAGGCACATGTTGTTGGTTCCACTACTACCTGAGCAATTTCTTCCATCCATGTATTATTTTTGTACTCATGCATCTGTGCTGTCCTTTTAGACATGAAGACACAAAGTGTAGTTGTATATTTATGTTTAATGATATGAAAACAATATGACATGTCCTACCAATCCATTCTGCTTGCAGAATCCTGTTGTAATGTAAAGTGCAAATGTGAAGTTACATATATCTTTGTTTTCAGTCATGGCAAAACAAAGCAGATTCTTCCAGAATTCTGTAAGCATGCAGAACAGAAATTCTGAACTGATGCTGCACAGACCCATAGCTTAATTTCTTTGATGACCAGTTATAAAACATTTCTGTACCCTTAAGGCCTTTTATGTCAACATCTGTGTGTACCTTCAAGGCTCCTGATAACATTGTTTTTTATATAGTCTCAGGGGTAACTGCCACAAAAGGGAATCAAAAGATGATAGCTCCATTTAAAACATTCATAGTAAATTGACTTTGATTCCTGTCCTTTGAAGTGTCAAATACAGATGCCACATATGAATTCTCTGTATTCAACTTGCCAGGTGAGTAGCTCAACTACTAACATCACATGACAGAGACATCTCAGGGTCAAAGTTCCAGTTTAGACATTTTAGCTCATGGCCAGTAGTTTGTAAGAGCTCTGATAGAGGTAATTATGCATAGAGATATTAAAGAAAATAGAAAAAAATATTGTCTTACAAGTAAAAACTTTAATAACTCTGAAGACACAATCTTCTAGTTATGATTTATTTTGACACCATTGATGTCTGTCAATTTAGTGTGGTTGATATTAAAATTGTTAAGCTTTAAGATCTGTGTTGTGTGTCTGTGTATTTGTTTGTTTGTTTTTTTCTCTGGAGTCTGGCTACCTACTCAAGGAGAACACCCATTTTTTTCCAAACAGTCTTTGTATTGCTTAAGGTAAGGGACTATAGGATCTATTGCCAAGCTTATCAGATAAATTACAAAAAGCTCCTTTTCTAGTCTTTTATCATTAATGACAGAGTTGAGCTGCAGGGCCAACATACTTGACAACAATTCCCTAAACATACTGCTGCTGCAAAGAATTACAGTTCTTTTTCTTGCCTAGGTTTATTTTTAAAAGAAATGAAAGTACCTAGGATAATGTCATCCATATCTCGTGAGGTTACGAAGTATTGGTCTAAGCAGGATGTGCAAAGGGAACCAAGACTTAGGGATTGCACAACAGAAAGATCCTGTTCTCCAGGTTTATTAAGAATGACCTTGACATGATTAGCTTAGTATGCCAGCAGCACTCACATCTTAATTTAACCTGAAACTCCAATTCTATGTGAAAGATGAAAAAAAAAAAAATTAAAATCAGTATGGGCCTGATTCTCAATGCACTGTGCATTATGTTAGTCAGTGTTTATCTCCATGTAGGAGTTTGCCCAGTGTGGTACAAAATTGCCTACTGTTTGTATTTGATGACTGAATGCTGGTCTTTACCACTTAAATTCAAGATTTATAGAGATCTCAGTGTATGAACAACGAATAAATAAAATCCTTGATATGAATACATATCAACAGAAAAATTCTGTCCTTGAATCCAGGGTTATACCTTATTTTTGATCGCATGTGTTGCACATTTGTGTAATATAACTACCAAATAAAACAATTATAAAACATTCTTAAGAGAAAGCCACTAAAACATAGACAAACATTACCTATTTATGTAATTACAGAATTGAGTTAGAAACAACTTTAAATATCATCCAGGGTTCTAACTAGAGCAGGGTAGAGTGTCAGAATCACCTCCCTCAACCCACTGTTCACACTTTTGGTGCAGCCAAGGATGCTTTCGGCATTCTGATCTACAACCACACACTGGCACCTCACACCCAGAAGAATCCTTAAGTCATTCTTCACAGGGTTGCTCTCAATCCACTTATTGCCCAAACTGTATCCATGTTTGGGACTGACACAGTTCAGATGCAGGACTTTAGACATGGCCTTGTTGAATTTCATGAGATGCACACAGAATCACAGAATTAACCAGGTTGGAAAAGACCTTCAAGATCATCAAGTCAAACCTACCATCTAATACCTTCTAATTAACAACACCATGGCACTAAATGCCTCACCCAGCTTCCTTTTACACACCTCCAGGGATGGTGACTCCACCACCTTCCCTGGCAGCCTGTTCTAATTGTCAATCACTCTTTCTGTGAAGGACTTCCTAGAGTCCAACCTAAACCTGCTGTGGTTCAGCTTGAAGCTGTGTCCTTTTGTTCTGTCACTGATTGCCTGGGAGAAGAGATCAGCCCCCACCTGACTACAACCTCCTTTTGGGTAGTTGTAGATAGCAATAATGCTTCCCCTGAGCTTCCTCTTCTCCAGGCTGAACAACCCCAGCTCCCTTAGCCGCTATTCACAGGGCTTGTGTTCCAGACCCCTTGTCAGCCTTGTTGCCCTTCTCTGAACATGTTCAATCACCTCAACATCTTTCTTTAATTGAGGGGCCCAGAACTGGACACAGTACTCAAGGTGTGGCCTAACCAGTGCTGAGAACAGGGACAGAATGGCTTCCCTGGTCCTGCTTGGCACACTATTTCTGATACAGATCAGGATGTCATCAGCCTTCTTGGCTACCTGGGTACACTGATGGCTCATATTCAATTGGCTACCAACCAATACCCTCAGATCCCTCTGTGCCTGGATGCTCTCCAGCTACTCTGTCCCCAGCCTGGAGCACTGCATGGGGTTGTTGTGGCCAAAGTGCAGAACCCAGCACTTGGTCTCATGGCGTTGGACTATGTCCATCTGTCCAGCCTGTCCAGGTCCATCTGCAGAGCCCTTCTACCCTCTAACAGAATGACACATGATTCCAGCTTGGTGTCACAGGAGGCCTCTCTCTCCAGGCTGAACCTCTGGATGGCATCCCTTCCTTCTACAATATCAACTATGCCACTCTGTTTGGTGTCATCAGTAAACTTGCTAAGGGTGCAATCAACTCTGATGTCCATGTCCCTTAGAAAGATACTGGTCCAAATATGGACCCCTGAAAGACATCATTGTTTGATGGTTTTCACCAGACATGGAGTCATTGACTGCAACTCTTTCAGTACAATCATGAGACTAAGAAATAGCTGTTATCAAAAGAAAAATATAATTTTATAGAATAAGATTCTTTAGTCTCTGCATACATTTTAAAATAAATTTCTCTGAAACTTTTTCTTATGAATGGAGTTTTAATAAAGTAGATATTGTATAGCAATATTATTATTATAAAAAATGGGCAAAATATATTAGCCAGAAAACCCATTGTTCATAATGTTGTTGGGTTTTTTTACTTTTTTAGTTAGATATTATAGTAAAATCCTCTGGTGATTAATAAACCACTCTCTAAAGTCTTCAGTGAAATGAGAAGTGAAAGCCATTAAAGTCATTGTCCTCTGCAGACACCACTGACAGATAAAAATCTGAGAACAGTAATTAAAAGGATGCCAAAACGTATTTTCATATTTTAGACGGTTACAAAAAAAGCTGAAAATACTGATTTGTCATTGAGCGAAATGATGCCCGAATTTTTATTTTAACTTTTTTTTTTTTGCAGTAAAATTGTACATGGATTTGTAGATATAGTTTACATGAAGCTCCATGTATAACTGATTGTTAAACACCTCTGTAATTTTTTATTAGTTAAGATATTATAAAGTACCCAATACAGCACCACAGAATTGGAATTTCTAGCTTTTATGTAATCTGAAATCATACTTAGTACTTGAAATTCATATTGATAGTTCAAAACAAATCATGTGTTTAATGCAAATTTCTGACATTCAGTATGAAAGCATGTTGCTTTTTGGTCAGAATATGTCACATTGTGTCATGTTATGAACTGTCCTGAATGGTATTACTGTAACAAGCTATGACAAACCAATGAGACATACTAAAAGAAATGAATTATTTTTAAGACTATTTCACAATCACTGGAATCACAAGTATTCAGTTTGAATATTGCACATCAAGTAGATGAGCATAATTTTAGATACATTCGTGCTTATCTGTCAAGTTAAATCATATTTCTTTACGTGGAATTATCTTTCATGTATATGTAGGTATAATTATAAAAATACACATGTATGTATATATACTTTGGTCTGTGTAACTTGCTATACACAGCCTTTCACAGTGTATCTAAAAGTGGTGCAGGTTATCCTAACTCATGCAGTGCATTATGTGTATAAATAACAGCTAATGAGTTAATTCTTATGCATACAGCAATACCCATATCAGACCTTCAAGGTGAAGAGTTACCTAAACCCATGGTTGAAGTGGCTTCCTGTCTTCCTACCCAGTCTTTTCTTTTTAGGACAAGGACAGAAGAAGCTATTAAAAGCTTCATTTCAACCACAAGTAAGTGACAGTTGCTATACTGTACATCTTTGAAAGTAATATTTCAAACAGAATGACTGTCACACAGTAATATAGCTAAAAAGAGTAGTCAGAAGTTGTGATCGGCCTACAGCCAGTGTTTCTGTGGTCTTAAGTAGAACTGACAGAAGGCCTTCCTTTCAAGATAAACTTTCATGGACATCCAAGGAAATATTGCTTCAGAAAAGTTAATGTAGATTATGAAATACTTTTTAAAAATTAACTTCACTGGAGAATATTACATCACCATTTAAGTTTTTGATCTGCCTCCTCTCAAGTGACACACTTTCAGATCCTAATGGGAAGTAAGTATATGCTTATAGCATCATCAGAAACAAGTACATTAACTACATCCAAGTCAATTAGTTCTTTTTTAGAAAATCAATTTTAGAAAGAATTTCTGGAAGCCTTGGAGACGTAGACCACTTGATCTATTCCCTGGCTTTCATCTATTTAGCAAAGCAGACATACACTGTGTACTCCCATGGATATTTTTACTTGATTACCATGTAATGTATTTTTCAAACTCCAATATGCTGTCTGAGTTCTTTCTAATTAAGTATAAAGATATTCTTCATAGACAAGAGCATGATTTCTAAATGCTTGTGTATCAATGTTTATAAAAATAATAGCAAATATTTGAGAATTTGAGTGCACCCTCAACAAGTTTGCTAATGACACCAAGCCAAGTGGTGTAGTTGATACTCTAGAGGGAAGGGATGATATCTAGAGGGACATACCAGAGAGGTGGGCCCATGTGGACATCATGAAGTTCAACAAGGCCACATCTAAAGTCCTGTACCTGGACTGTGTCAGTTTCAAACATGGATACAGTCTGGACAATGAGTGGATTGAGAGCAGACCTGTGAAGAATGACTTGGTGATTCTGGTGGATGAAAAGCTGGGAATGAGGTGTTCAGTATGTTGGTGTAGCCCAGAAAGCTAACTATATCCTGGACTGCAGTCAGAAGTGTGGGCAGCAGGTCAAGGGAGGTGATTTTGTCACTCTGCTCTGGTGAGACCTCATCCTGAGTACTGGGCTTAACTCTGGGATCCACAGCAAAAGAAAGATATGGACCTGCTTGAATTGGTCCAGAGGAGGGGCATGAAGATGTTTGGGAGGCTGGGATGTTACAGGTTGAGTAACAAGGAATTCATGTGTTGCTTTGTTCAGGAAAAATGCAGCCATGTAAAAATACAGTTCTTCTCTCAATATTTCTGATGAGATGTTTTGAAAGCACACGAGCTTTTGAATGTATATGACTTCTTTATCCCGTTAGCCTATGAAGAAGACAAAGTTGAGGAGGAAAAGAATTAGTTCTTATTTATAATTAAGTACAATATACAGTAAGTTCAAATCAATTAACAAATAAAAAAAAGCCAAACAAACAAACACACTTTTTTTTGAAGACAACAGTATTTCAATGATTAGAAGTTGGTTTGATATCTTTACATGGATGTTACATTTGATGTCTAAACCAGATATCTAAGCATTACAGAAAGTAAAGTTGAGAAGCTATTTAGCTGATCATATGTAGACATTTACTGTTAGAGTAGATGAATGACTCTCCAGTCTCAGATGGGTACAATTCAGTTGCCCAAAGATAAATACTTAGCGTCACTTAAGATAGCCTTGCATATCCTTCCTCATCATATCCAATGGTTCAGAAGGGCAAAATTTTCCTGTAGTTGATGTGTCATCTTTATTGTCCCACTGGAGATGTCTTGAATACTGTAAGACATTTATACTGACACTAGACATCTATCTGTAGATAACTGAACTGAGCTCTACATTTCCTCTGGCGTTGATGGGAATACATCAAGGTAATGCATCTAATCATTACTACATAAGGTTAATCATAGCGATTAAGAAAGATATATCACCAATTGCCCTAATAACTTAACATCATTCTGATGGGGCTCAAGTTACAGTGAGAATTTGGAGAATCTTTCCCAGTAATTGAGAGTTCCAATGCAATGTATCTACTCATAGATGAGATAGTCAAAGTCACTGCAAGAGGGTCCAATTTTTTATATTGTTGAATAAACAAGTTTACATTACTTCAAAGGTGAGGATTCCCTTCACAGCCTGGTCAGGGCTCAGGGAGAGACCAAAGTAGCATCTATTTGGCTTTGACCACACAAGCCCCCACAAGGCTGGACATCTGACTTCATAGCCTTGATGGCCTGCCTCTAAGTGAGGAAAACTGAATAAATTTTTATGGCATTTCATCCTCAGTAATGACTATCTTTTGTCTAAACTACATCTTTCACTAATAACCATACATATTTCACTAATAAGCACAGATATTTTGCTAATGATCAGATATTATGTTTGATTGGGAGGTTCATCTAGAGGTCAGATTTTGTTCAGGGCCCACTGCTCAAGCTTCAGTATTTCAATTCATCCTTTGACCTATAGATGATCCACAGTGTGTTGATTTGAGCTAACTGGAGAATTTGAGTGAGAAATTAGAC
>VWZI01014849.1:0-19425 GCA_013396835.1 Psilopogon haemacephalus
AATTTTTCACACAAATTCTCCAATTAGCTCAAACCAACACACCAAACCTTTCCATTTTTCTGATTTTTCCTGAATGACAAGTAAAGGCATCATTGTGAAGACTTTTCCTGACCGAATTAGAACCCAAATTTAAACTAATCTACACAAAGATTGTGGGTGGGGCTTTGGAAATTATAAAAGCTACATAATTTATAATTTCAGCCTCTTCAATCGCCCCCAATCAATACACTAACAAAGAACCTTGAATTTTAAGAACTGCTTATGACTGTGTAGACTTAATTTAAATCTCTTGAACAAGCCCTGAAAAAAAAAAAATCTCCTTACATTATAGAGCCTGAACAATTCTAACCCTGTTCTGGGTCTGTAACCTATTTAAACCTCTTCTATTTAGAAAGCACCCACACTTCTGTTATTGTCAGTTCAGTACAAAGGAAACAAAAGTAAGGGAGAAGTTTGTGATTTGTCACACATCTGAGTAAATGATCAGTCACTGTTTGAGGAGAGCAGTGCCATTACAAGGTTCCTGCACTTATATGCAGATGGCCATCACTCATTTCCCTTCTGCAGGATATAAAAGGGGAGAAGTTATTTCTTTATGTCATAACTGAAACATTTATGCCAATTTAGTCAGCAAAATTTTAAAACTTCTGGGAATGATTCACCCTCAAAACTTCAAGTTCTTCTGTCCTGACCAAGTAGGAAGTATACAGCTTGCTAATGAAGCTCAATCCTTACAATGCTTCATGTGCTACAGAACTGTAACATGTTTCTAACTACAATGCTTCCATTTCCAGTGTCCCAGAGGAGACTGGAAAGACATTGTGTTCCATGTCTTGCAACAATGCTCTTCCCAGTACTAACCAGGCATCTTTAGTCTATACAAGAACAGAGCAGCACAGAAATGCATGGACCAAAGTGGACATTTAAGATAGTCAACAAAACTTATTCAGACTTCAAGGAATCCACATTTTCTGTCTGATATGCCATTTTTATTTTTTAATTAATATTAACCCAGACATATATCTATGCAGATATGTGTTTTTTACAATGAGGGTAGTGAGACACTGCCACAGGTTGTCCAGAGAGGCAGAAGCCCCATCCCTGGAAACGTTCCAGGTCAGGTTGAATGGGGCTCTGAGCAGCCTAATATAGTTGAAGATGTCTCTGCTTACTTCCAGGGGATTTGACTAGATAACCTTTAAAGGTCTCTTTCAACCCGAAGGATCCTATGATTCTGTGTACTAGCTGAGTGCTGTATTTCTGCACATCAAATCAAGGTTGCATCCCAGTTCATAAAGACAGGTGTATTAGAATATAACCAACCTCTCATGCTGGAGGTTGTAACCTTTAATTTCAGCAAGAAGTGGTGCCATTTACCTTCCAATTTCACAATTATTTTGCTGCTTTTCTCAATCGAGTTGCTCAGCTATCTGTTATGCTTCTTTAATAGATGTTCCCTTTGCTGAATTGATCTCCTTAAGCAAGTGCCAGCCTTCCAAACTCAGTTCATGTGTCCCTGTGGAAAGATTTTCTGAGAAGAAATAGTCTGTTAATGGTGAACAACCCACTGCCAGGAAGATGTGTGAAAGAAAAGCACAGTGAAACACCTGTGAAGTGTAAGTGCAGCTGGAAGGAACGGAAGAGAAAGAGAGATGCAGACTACGACAGTTCCTGCTTCTGGAGAAGTTACCCAGAAGTTTCTCGATAACTGTGAAGTCATTTGTTTTCATACAATAGCCAATTATTGTCTTCCACATATGATCCTCTGCTCCAATTACTCTGTAGTATCTGCAAACACCCCCCGCTTGCCAGTATAAAAGAGCTGTAGAATCGCTAATAAACAGGGCAACTGCATAAATCATGTTGATTGGACAGTTGCTCATGGGGTGCGACCCCCAACAAGTGGTGCCCGAACAGGGACAGGGATGTTCGGGCCTTGGATTATGGACTACTTGGGTGAGATTGTGAAACGGCAATGAGAGCCGGGGGACACTGAGCGAGGGTAGGCACCGCTTGGAAAGGGTAGCGGGAGCTGGAGTGGGATGGAGACCCACACCTTGCAGGATGGTGTCATAGACACCTCAAATCTTCACGGGTCAAGGACAGAGGCTGTGGACGCAAAGCGAAAGTGGAGTTGCATGGCAGAAAGGCACATGCAAGATCAATCCTGAGAGGTGCGCTTCAGGGCTTTCACTGCAGTAAGGGTACTTTCCAAGAAAGAGGATTACCGCTAATTTAAAGAAGCTCCATGAGTTAACTAAATAGGCATAGAGTACGAGATATGGGATGCGACTGTAAGCAGAAGAATTGAAGCAGACATCCTTAAATAAGTTACGAGCCATGCAGGCACACCAGAGAGAGTAACAGTGACTGCAGTGCGGGGATGATTTCTATCCCTGCCTCGCCTGCGGAGACAGCCAATAAGAACTCGGTAAACAGAAAGAACAAAGAGCCTTTTGGGGAGCAACGTGCTTACTACTGTAATGGGGTAATGGCCTACCATCCGGAGTGTTGAAAGATGCTTTTGCCAAAAATGTTGGTATGATATCTGCTGATAGTGATAAAAATGAAAAAAGACAGCTTCTGCCTCGGCAAGAGTGACTTTTACAGGCGATCGCAGCGATCCGGGGTGCTGCCCTGAGAGTACAATACCCTCTACCGTCACTTGGGAGGGTACCGCCGGTCTGCAGCCCTGTTCACATTTTTCAACATGCATCGGTGGTCCTGAATGGACAGCAGTCGCTGAGGCAGGAAGGCAGAGAACCCTATGCAATGCTGGAAACTTTTCAGAAATCAGAACACTGAACTACAAAAAAATTCAAAGATGGCTCCAAGGTGGAAAAAAGCGACAGCGACATTAGAAATGGCACCACCCACGAAGGCAGCGTCATCTCCGGCNCAGTTTCAATTTGTTAAACAGATTGTTTCATTTTCTTTGCACAGGCAAAGGTTCATAAAGTTTTTCAGAGTCTGTTTTTCAGTTGTAGTGGATCACAGACCTTGGAAGTTGATGGATAAGATGGTTTTGATATACATGGAATTGTTTTGATATGGTAAATGCAAAAGAAGAATTCATTATGGAATGGTTAAAGTGATAAATACTGGATAATTATAAGTCTTAGGTAATTATGATGGGGTATGTTAAGTAGTTCATGATTATAATAGAATGGAATATTGTAGTAGTAATAGTCTGTAGGAATTTTGTTAGGATAAGTTGTTTATAGGTCTATAGATTAATATTCTTTTTAGATTGATAGATCTAGGAGTTTAAGTATAGGATCTAGGAATGTTTAAGTATATTAATTACACATAGTCCCACTGGTCCAAATCTGGTGACTGTAAGAAACTACTTCAGATTACATTCAGTCATTTAAACTTTTTCAGTGTTTGAGTTATTGCAAATAATTTGTATTAAGACCTTCACCACAACTTGTTTACATGAGGATTATTCTGTGAAATTTGTATGCTTCAACTAGAATAGTTATTCAAGATGTGTGTATTATAGTTGCTCTGGGCAGGTTTTGTTACTCTGTAGTGTAAGGAGGTAAAAATACCACCCCTGCTATCCCACATGCTATAAAGAAATCAAATAAGCTGTCAGACTTCTGCCAGAATCTAGAGATTTGTATGGTGCTGGAAAGAGATTGCAGAGGATCAAAGGAAAATATAGAGCAGTTCTTAATCTTGTACCGACAGCATACAAGCTTTCTGAGAAATCCTGATTCTCCACATTTTTTTATTAAATGGGCTAATTCAAGGAAGGGGAGAGACCTTGATCCTCAATCAGGATCACAATTCTATTTGATGAGGAAGATGGATTTATAAATCAGCATCAGAAAGAAACCTCATCTGTAAAAATAAATACATACCTCCTGCAGGTTTGCTTCAGAGAAGCATCCAAAAATGTGATGGTGAAGTTTGATTTTATATTGTCTTTCACAGTGATTATGAAAAAGGTGTTCATATGATCAGAATATTGCCGTGGGAGATAAAAAAATTTACACTCAGCAAACTAGGATTTTACAGAATTTAATTTACAGAAACTAAATTTGGATTTTTCTATAGAAGCCATACATTGTGAATGCAACTTTTGTGAGTATTCTGAACAGTTGTATTGAACTGTGCTGTCCTACGAGTGCACTTAGTCCTCATGAAGCATCTATGAACACTGTTTTTCTAATGAGTGGAACAGGATCATTACATTGTTGTCAATCTTCAATAAACTGCACTCTCAATTTACTATCTGACTTACCTCTGGTGCTACTATTGGTAAAGTATTTCAAGTGAACCATCAATTCAACTGAATTTCTATTAAAAATCATTGTGGATACAGTTTCAGTTTGTTCATTCATTCAGTTGCTGACCAGACCACCATGTCTAGACTTGCTAGAAGAGACAAGAACAGAGCAGCAAGTACAGCTTGCTGTAGCAAGTAGTGTGTTTTTCTCCTTCTAAAATTACTTCCTTGTTCCAATGTTATTATTTATATCAGGGTTAGGCATACACTTAACTGAACTTGGCTGGTCAGCATCCCAGATGTTTATTTTTTATTTTGAAATGATCAAGACAAAACCAGAAAGCTCTTAGAAAATGCATTACATTCCTTCTTGTCTCCTGAGACAAGCAATCTTGTGAAGCATTTGGGCTTTTGTTGCATTGTTGGTGTGCCATGAAACTGTTGCACATGAGATGTTTTAAATCCAGCACATTAACTGAGATAATTTTGCTGCTAAAGAAAGGAACAATAGGTATTACCAATTAGTAGTTTGACACAGAGCAGTTATCTAACGTAGTTTACTCTTGGTGAGTCTTCCACCTAGAGCAATCTCACAGGATCTGTGGCACACAGCTTGCTAGTATCACATCACAAGTTTCAGTATTAGAATGTACAAAAAGGTCCTCCTCTTCACAGTCTCCTCTTCACTGATCAGCTTTGAAATGTGACTGGACTTTGAACATACTTTGTTTCTTGCAGTTTCAATCCAGTATGTGTCTCTCTAATGACTTCTCATGGGAACACTTAAAAGAACTTGTTGAGCTTAAGGATACTGGATAGCATTTAAAGATAGCCAAAGCTTACATGACATATCCCAAACCACTTTTGTCCTCTCTGTATCTCCTAGAAAAGCTTTTTTTTCTCTGAAAATCTGGCAGGCTGCAAGACAGTGAATTGGTGAGGAAGCAGCCAGCTCTGGGTAGTGCATGTCTTTATCACAGTAGCTGTTGGTAATGCTTTGTTCATTATTTTAGCAGCCCAGTAGGGCTGGAAATTAGTTTTCCTGATTATGTGTTTGGATTGCCTTCCTATGTCTGGTGTAGACATTAGGAGTCAGCAGGTGACAGAAATTAAATGGAAACTGGGGCAAGGATACTGAGAGCCACCCCTGGCAAGATGGTATGGAATAGTGTTGAGGTGTGGTGAACAGAAGGAAGCAGGTCTGGCATTTCAGCAGGAAGGGCTCAGGAGTGGATACAGGTTTGGCACATCCACTGATAAGTGCTTCATTACTAGTTGCTCAGACTTCACAGAACAAGGAGTGGATTGCAGTGTCCTCACTTGCCATCTCCACTCACTTGTACACTCAAAATAATTTTATGAATGCATATTGTGAAACTCCTGCTGTTGTTCCTTATGTCATGGTTAGAGCACCTCCTGTACCTTCCTTATTCTCTGGCCATACACTAGAGATTCAACCTGTGAAAAGCTAGTATATAAAAACCAGCAAAATGGCACCAGGGTTCTGTTCACAAGTACATCTTGTTTTGATTATTAATAATAAGTTATAAATTATTAACAATAATTTTATTAATGTTATTTTATATTATTAATATTCAAAAATTTGGGAACATTCCCTGAGATTCTTTGGATGTTCAGTTGACAGGAAGCAATTACACAAAGGTTATTTATAAACACAGTATTAAAGAGTTTAAACAGTCAGAACTTGGAAAATGATAACAGAGAAAATACTAACTACGTCTATGGGGTCTTATCCTGTACTCACTGATGAGATAGATAGAGGAGGAGGAAAGAATTGCCTTGCAGCTGGCTGCTAGTGCAAACTGAACAATATTTGGCCGCTGTGAAAGAGCAGCAAATAGACCGGTGGAAGGCAGCAGGAAAAAGGAGACAACGGCTCTAAATCACCCCCTTAAATACACTATTTTGAAAGTGAAACTTGGCCGATAGGCACTAGCACCCATTGTTTTGGCCAATTAATTCAAAGTCCTGTCCCTAGGTTTCCACCCCGGCGCTTGAGGGGCAGCACAAGACACCTGACTTGGTTATGTGCTAAGTACTTAGCTTTCGGGGTTTTGTTGGGGCCAAAACTCTCCATTGTTCTGCTCACACCCGTCAACTCCTGGACCTGCAACAGGAGGAGGAGAGCAGGAGTTTGAACTAATCTGATAGGATTTTATGCCCTACCAGGACACATCTATAACTGGTGTCTCCCAGTCACGTTCACTGTCAAGAAAGTAACATTCACTTAGTTATTTGCTAGGACAAAGGAAGTACAGACATACAGCTTTCTGAGCAACTGTTCGAAAGCCCAATGAATAGGAAACTCTGCTTATTTTGTGTTTGTCTGTCTAAACGGCCATTTAGTTTCATTTAAGCAGGAGTTCAAAACAATGAAATAATATCATGGTAGTCCATTTCTGATTGATGACTAGCACTGTTTTAGTACATTTCAAGGGGTTTTGGAGAAGCCTGTATAAAAAGGTGAGACTGTGAGCTTCTTACACACATGCTTTAGTTATTCAAAGTGACAAACATGTAGATTGACATTTCTCTTACTGTTCAGTTTTCCCTCAGTTTCTAACGGTCCAAGGGTAGAAGTTTTATTTTTTAAATAATAATTTAAATTATTTCTTAGATGAACCTACCAGGAAAAAGATTTGGGAGTATTTTTCAATCTCTTGTATTGATGTTATATGTGCATACAAATACAGAAATATGCATATCACCCTGGTCCTGGTGTGTGTGTGTATATATATATATATATATATGTGTGTGTAGTACCAGAATTTTGTATACTGTGTGTACATAGAAAAAATATTTTCAGAAGTAAAGCTCTTATCAGAGCAGCAGAAACAAAGATCTAAAAGGACATGTTTTAAAATTAAACTAGAAACAGAGTTTTAAGTCTTAAATGAAAAGCCACTGACAGAATTGCCTCCCCTGAAAGAATATATTTTCCTCAGGCCTGAGGACTTCTAAATATTCAAGTTGTAATGAAAGTCGCACTGACTCAGTCAGCAGGAATGTACCTCTGATAATAAGGAAGGAATAACACAAGTTTATTTGCCTCCTAAGACCTTAGTGCTGCAACAGTGACACCCAGTGACTGACACAGTAAGTTCCAAGCTCGATCTGAATTTGAAATTACTGCTTTAAAGACATGGATGGAAAGGGAGGATTAGTTGCTAAGATCTTTGGTGAAGCACTGGACTCAGTGAGAGAATAAACCGCCACCGTGTGAGAATGTAGAATGTGATTAATAACGAAAAACTACATAAATGTTTAATTAATCCATAACTGTTCCAGAATTAGACATTTGCTGAGGCAAGTGAGGGGTTAACTGTTTTTAAAACAAGAGCTTTATTGAGTGAATTTTTGTTTAACCTGACTTTGTAGTATTCCATAACCTTTGTTTATTATTATTATTTATTATTAACAACATAATTCAGTAGGTAATACTGTTTCAGATATGATCTACCTCAGATCTAAATAAAACATGACAGTGTGATGGAGTTCTTTCATTTTTTATCAGACTAATGAACTAAAAAAACCTAAAGAAAACTAAAGAAACCTTCCTTGTGCAGGGAAAGTAACAATGTTTACCACCCTTTCATGTAAGAAGTCCCTTATTCTATTTTGATTGTGTGAGATTTCTGATGAAATTCAAACCTCTCAGAGCTTCTGAATCTAGAAATGAGTGACATCTGGTACTTATCCAACTTCCTACTATTTCCTCAGTTATCCAATAGGTTTTTGAATGGAACAGAGTCTTGAAATGTCTGTATTATTCAAAATATTACATGGCATCTTCTGCACTTTCTGATTTTTGTATACAGATGTAGCTTATCTCTGGCCTTTTAGAAAAGGTAGATATACAAACTATTTGTTAAGATTTTTACTTCAAATTATGCTCCAAATTTCCCATTTTTACTGTTAAACATGATAAAGAAATAAGTATATGAGTTATGCAAGCTCATAAGCAAAAAAAAAATGCACAGGAAAAATAAATCTTGAAAGATGTGGAAAGGAAATAACTACCCAGATGAAAACAAGAAACATGAAAGCTTGACACATCTGTGCTTTGGCAAAAGGCAATGGTTTGGCTGCTGATACCAGCAGAAGGAATAGGAATTAGCCTTAGTCACAGCTGCATTGCTGTTCCCTGCTTGTTTGAAGCAATTTTCAAATTACTGAAAATACTGTGTATTTAACCTTCCTTAATGTGATGTGTACACAGTAACTCAGATGGTATGCCAGTACTGGATTTCTGTAGGATAAAGAAAAACAAGCACTGTTCAGCTTCAAGAAAGTAATTATTTTTTTTAAAGGAGATGTTGTTTTTAGAACTGGATTTGGTGGAAGAATAACTTAAGAAGTCAAAGTTTTTCCAGGAGCAAGCACAGTGGCATCAGCTGAGCAAAGCAGAATCTTAATTTCAGGAGAATCAGTTGCTTAATATAGGACAACTATGCTTGGAATTAAAAAGGGAGATGCTGAATGTATTCTTTTTGTCTTTTCAAATACATTGGACAGTCAGTTGGGGAAACTTCTCAAATCAGTAAGAAATTGATCTGACAATCAGTCAGCTAGCACTACTTTTCCTTTTCTCACTCCTAGAAAAATAAGGATAATCCCCTTAATCAATTTACCTGTTACCCTTGCTACATGTTTGACTTTCAAAGCAAAAAAACTCCAAGATATATATGATAAAATAAATTTTGGTAAGAAACTTGAAGATTCTCTCCCCTTTCAAAATCAATCTCCTTTCCGATGATCAACTTCAGTAGTGTTATTTGTTACTGCATTACTTCAATTATTACTATCTTTGAAGTGAGGACAGAAACGTGTCAACATGTAGATGACCTCAAGTGGAAAAACAGGCATTTATTTCAATGGCCTCAAAAAGATCAGGTAATTGCAAGGTAAACTAACACCTAACTACAAAACTGAATACTAGTAGTATAAATGTGGAGTCCATGATAAGTAGCTTACTGTCCCTCCTGTGTTTGCTATGACATGACATTGAACATGAGAAACAGCAACTCTCAGTGCTTTCAGAAATTCTGCAACAGCCTTGCACTGTGTAAGGTGATCAATGTCTGCACTAAGGAAAAAGGCCTAGAGAGTTTTTGCTCTGTGTGATGACAGTGACTGCTACGTCTTGGTTCTGACTTTAAACTCACTGGGGCATGCCAACTACGCTGGTGGTATTTTTCCTGTAAGCTTGCTACCTGGTTCTGTCAAAGTTTTCAGAAATGCTCATACTTTTTTCATCTAATTCAGGCATCAGGTAGAAGTACTAATTTATGATTTTTTTTTGTTGAAAACAGAAGACAGGAAATTCATGACTCTGTGAAAAGCTTGAAAGAACTGAGCAGTGGAAAAGTGAAGTAACATCACTAGGGGGCCACAAAACATCACGAACATCTATATTGTTAAAGACCAAGTGATGTCACGGAGTCACTGAGGCATTTGTGTTACTACCTGAAGAAGTTTGTATAAGCAAATGTTGTCTTTTCTCTGACTGTGTTACATAATAAACCTTTTTTCAGGGATGATGGAGCTCAAAAAACCCAAAGTACATGTACACAAACAAAACTTTTCATATAGCTTTGTGCTGCTTTATCTCTGTTCAAGTGCAGTAACAAGATTGGACATTCGTGCATCATTTTCATTTCTGAACACCATGCAGTATAGTTAAGTATAATATATTCTGCTAAAGTACATCCACTTTGTACCACGCTGTAAATAAACATGGAGAGAGAATATAATGATAATGTCACATACTCAAAGGTTAAAAAATTCCCTGAGAAAGGATTCTTGGGTGTCTCAGAAGAGCACCAAAGCTTAGATATCTCTTAAAAAGAAGCAATGTCAGTGAGTTTCATGATTTGGCAGTTATACTTTTTGAGAAGTTTCTAGACTCCAATGCAACCTTTCATGAAAGCCCTTTTAAAAATGGGGGGGTAGGCAAAAAGGGAAAGAAAAAAAAAAGTATTTAGAATTGTAGGAACTTTTTCCACTGTGGACCTTTAGCTATTGACAATTGTCTTAAGCTGTTAGCAGGTTTCAGGGCAATCCAGAGGTTAGTGTGATTGCCTAGGCAGGTCATAGATGACTGGAATTATTTGATCCCACTAAATGTTCAAAACAATTTTGTTTCCATCTTCAAAGTCTGATTGCAGTTTTAACTGAAGCCTTTAAGTTATAGTTACAACACAAAGGAGCCTGGAGAATCTTATGACAACTAATTTAGGAAGACTGCATGTAAGAACTGCAGAGACATGAACAGAATAGAAAGAAAGAATACTACTTTGAAAATTATGCAAAATTAAGTATTTTGCAATAAAAAAAAAAAATCTCACAGAATCACATAAACATCCAGGTTGTAAAAGACACTCAGGATCACCAAGTCCAACCTATAAACCTACTCTACAAGATTCACCTTAAACCATAACCCTAAGCACCACATCCAAATGATCCTTAAACACATTCGCAGTAGACAACTTCACCACCTCGCTGGGCAACTCATTCCAGTGCCTGACAACTCTGAAAAAAAAATTTCCTAATGTCCAATTTAAACCTACTCAGTCTCAGCTTGAGGCCATTCCCCGTTGTTCTGTCTCCAACTACCTGTGAGAAGAGGCCAGCAGCAGCCTCTCCACAATATCCCTTCAGGTAGTTGTAGACAGTTGTCTCACCTCAGCCTCCTCTTCCTCAAACTAACCAGCCCCAGCTCCCCCAATTACTCCTCATAAGATTTATTCTCTAAGCCCTTTGCCAGTTTTGTTGCCCTACTCTGGACCCACTCCAGCATCTCCATTGTTTCCCTTGTAAATGTACAGACTGAGACTTCTTTAAATCGTGGTGTCATTTTAGTACAGCTTAGTACAGCTGTCTTCTCACCTTCAATGGGATTTATGCATAGCATAAATTGATACTAATTCTTAACACGTGGGCTCCTAAAATGTGGTTTTTCAAAGGCATAACATCACACAAATGACTGATCATTTCTACTTAACCAAATCTCCTGAGTTGTGTTGCTCCTTGCTTTATCTGAGCCATGAGCTGGTAATTGGTAACTGTATGATAGAACCCAAACCCCATTATTTAAACTGTCCCTTTACTTTGTGAGTGCTTCTAGTCTGTTTCAGGATGATTATTGACCCAGTTAGTAGTCAGTATACTCAGCTGACTATTGACTTCACCTTCAGAAGTGTTACAGACATTCTTATTGTCAGAAACAGCAGACAGGAGAGCTAAGAAGCTGCCAGGAGCACTTGTGTCTTGGTCAGAGACAATTAATCTGTTAACTGAGAAAATGTTTCAGGATAGTGATGAACAGATAAATAGTACTCTTCAATGAAAGTGATTTAACCCATCTGTTTGCCTTTGCCCACAAATAGTTACGGTTATTTACATCTACTGTGTTAAGTTACTCCTCTTCAGCTGTTACTTCTGTCTCTTGCTGTTTAATTCATTATTGAGGAATTTCTCCTGCTTTGTGTTTAGGACTAAGAGTCGTGTGGCTCTACATCCACACGTTACAAGGTTTCACTCTTCACATTGTAGTCCCCATCCCCATTTTCCACTTCTTAATGATGGTTTAATCTTTAGTTTCAGCACATACCAGTGTGATTTGTAAATAGAGGGTATGTTCTAGCTGAAAGCAGAATAGCCTTCAGCTCTAGATACTCTGATGAATGCAGCCCAGATCTGCAGTTGATATCATAACTTCGTTTAAAATCAGGCAGCCAAAACAAACTCGACAGTTAACCACAACGTATCTCCTTAAATTGGAGTAAATATGGCATCCTAGTGAGCCTGCAGGATACGAGGTGAAAATCCTACTGCCTGCCTCTCATTCTTTCAAGGTGCATTTGATTTTAGCTAGGGTGTTGAGAAGAAAACATTTGCTTTCAAGTGCAGTCAGAAAGAAAAGTTGAAACAGGAAGTGTGTCTGCTGCTGCATGGCTATCCCATGTGCTCTACAAAGAGCAATAACAGCGAGTAGCTGATTAATCCTCAGGCAGCAGCCTGCTCTGGGAAGATCAGATTGCAGTTCTGCCTTTGCAGCTTTACAGCACACCCCTTCAACGTGAATTAGTAGGAGAGGTTCATATGCAGCGCTGATTTCGGAATTCTTTATTTCTTCAGCGACTCTTGCTAGGAGTTTGGTGAGTGCTTTATAACAGACTTTCAGTTCAGCAGGAGAATTTTTTTTTTCCTTTATCTGGCAGAAAGGAGTATCTACTGGTATGTTTTCTTTAGAATGTGTTAGATATTTAGATTCAAAGTCCAGCGATGAGTGCTGCAAAAACGGAGACTTTTCTTCTGTAAATTTAAATTGACAGGACAATTAATATACTTCTGTGATTACTAATACAATGTATCTTTGCTTTTCAGAATCTCAGGCTAAAGTATTCTGAGCTTTAAGACAGTTTCTTGAAAGCTGTGGTAAAGGTGACTATATTAATTGTGATCAATAGCTAGAGCTTGAATAAAAGCTTTTGTTTTTTAAAACATTTCTCCACTACAGTAGCTGCAAAGAAAGAGTGGTATGCTAGGGTAATTCAAATCCTATGGCATGTAACATATGAAGCAATTAATATTTTGATCAATACAAGAATATTTTAGGAGAATCAAATTAACCTGATGTTACTCTAAGTCAGTTTCACTCACAGTGTATATTGAAATTCTCAAGAAACTAAAAAGGAGGGCAGCGAACAAGGTTTTCAGTGGTGTCAACATAACAAATAAAGACCACTCTCACCCTGAAACCCCTGAATGTTGGTAATATTTGTAGTATTTTACTTGAAATAACCATGGTTTAGAAAATCTACTTACAATTACATGCCTTTCACAGAAGGCATGGGAAAAGTGGGAGAACAATACCAATATTGAGGGTATGTGAAAGGTCAGTGTGACTCAGTACTCTAAAAACTAGTCATCAAAGTATTCAGTGGAAAACATGTAAAGATATAAACCTTCCTTCCTGAATGTCTTATGGGCAGACGCAAAGGCAGGAAGTCCATCTGTCAGTACTGATAGGAACAGCAAAGGCATGCTGTAGGAATTGCTAGGCACCTACTTGGGAAAAAATGAAAGCCTTTGCCCTTTGTAATCTTCCCATTGTTTAATTCTACTAGGAAAGTTTGTGATTGTCTGTGAAGACACCAAGTATCTACATCCACAGAAAATGTATCTGGATTGTTGTTCAGACTGAATTTCAGAGTTGTAATCTAGTAGATTACCTTGCGTGAAATGCACACAGAGCAATGCTAAGGAGATAAAGATTATTAAAACACATATTACTCTGGTCTTTGCTTCTGTGGAGCCTGTCATGCACGAGTTTATTAAAAAGCAGTCATGCAGACAATTGCTTGACATATCAATTTCTTTGGCATTTTTGTACCTTTTATGCTGGAGAATCTCCAAGTGTGGTTTAAATTGTGTTTCAGTAATCTTTATGTTTATCCTTACGTTGCACATTTTAGAGTTTGTAATCTGCAGACTGAATGCAATTCAGCTGTCTGGTGTAGGTTTATGACATTTAAAGTGCATTTAGTCTTTTAGTAAGATGCCCATATTTGCTAATATTGTTGGTGAAAACTCAGTTGTTACTCATCTAGCTAAATGCATACTAGCTGTAAGTTAAACTTTCAGGACCTTTGACCTGGGACAGACAATAAGTAATGCAATTGAATTTATCTCTCAATCTTGTCACAGAGTTAATTTTGAAAGTCTACTTGTAAAAATTAATAAATTGTTGGAATCTATTTTAAGGGTTAGTGTCAGATCTAAGGGGCAATGAGGAGACAAAAAGGAGACAGTTTCTCTCACAGAGAAAATTTTAAGACTTTAGGGGAAAAGTGCTCTAGGATATAGTGTCAAGGAAACAAAATAAAAGTGTAAAAGAGCAAACTTCCCAAAGGGCTTTCAGAGAACATGTTCAGAGTCTTTAGTGAGTTTGAAATCTCATGTCTAGCTGGACCAGACTCACAATTAGAGAAGGTGAGTTCCTAGATTCCAAATCTAACTTAAAGGACTATTTGTATGTTTCACCAGCAACCATTCCCAGTTTGTTGCTTAAACAAGAGCAGATACTAATGCTGATTGTATCTTCTCCAGTACAGCACCACTGATAACCTTTATGCCATTCTTCTGATTCTGTGAATCTTAAATAAATGTAATTTAAGTAAAGGGAAAAGAACACAGACTGCTCTCATGGATGCATTAGGATTGTTTCTGGAAACAAGAATATTAAATCTCCTCTGGAGAAAATACATTGACACTCTCTTTCATAGTCTGGAAAACTGCTTTAGTATCCAAATTTATTTAAATAGGTGACTCTGGAAGTAGCTCTTGTCTGCATTTAAAAATAAAGTGGTACCAGCTTGAAGTGCTTTGTAAATATAATGATTTTATTAGTGTGCATTCAGTATGTTCTGAGAATGTATGCCAGAGGGAGTCAGAAAGGGAGAAAAGAAAACAGTAGAGCTTCAGAGCCTCAAGAATTGCATGACTCTCATATCTCACAATTTTGAAGCAAAATTAACATGAATCTAATTCCAGTATTTAGTATTCCTCTTTGTTTGGACTACATCCTAGAATCTTATGTTTTCCTAAGAACTAGGAGGAGCTCATGGGGTCTTCATACCCAAAGCTCTGCTTTGGACTGAAACTGGGGGGTACTGTATTAAAAAGCAGGGACCAGTTACCTATTTCTCTGTGTTTCTCTTATGAAACTCTTTTCACTTTGCAATAGGCACAGAATGCTCCTGGGGACAGAATGAATCAAAACCATATGGAGAACTGTATAATTTCTTTCCTCTCACAGTTATTTCACTGCAAAACACTTATTTCTAGTCTTTTAAATTTTCTCTCATAGCTCCTTTGTGTGGGTTCTCTAATTATTTCCTGTTGCTGGTAATACAGCTATTCATTTTCCATCCTATTGTTGCTATCTTTCTTGATGTATTCTGTTCATCAATGAAGTTAACTTTGGTAAATGTGATTTGTTGTTTAGTGAAAAAATAAGATTGGGTGTTTGAACCCAAGATATGATTTGGACACAAGAAAGTTCAGACTTCTTCCAGAAAAGAGATGACTTTAAATCAATTATATTAAAAGTAACACTTGCAGGAAGTAAATTAGAAATGCAAGCACCTCATAAGGGTAATATTTAGCTGTCACAGCTTTTGTTACCTTCACAGAAAGGTCTGAAGGGATATATTATCATCCACTGTAAACATTTTATTCTTTGGTTGAGAAGCAATCTCTTCCCTCCATATTTACACAATCTTTAACATGATGAGGTTCTGGACAGTGATTTATGCTTTGACCAGTCATAGAAATGTAGTCTAGAAAGATAAGCCTGATGTTTTCTGTGTTCTGAGGCTGATGAATGCTCTGGGTCCACAGAACTGTCATACAAACAAGCAGCATACTGTGGTGGGAGACAAAGGCAATTTGACCCTTGCAGTGTTATTTTATGTTGGAGCTAAGTATTTGCATTATGATAACCTGAGAATATTCCCATTGATGGCACTTAAAACATTTCTAACCTGTGTGATGATCCAAAGCTTGTACATCCAATGCAGTAAAAAATGCTATGGTGTCTCCAGCTGGGAAGTTAGGGTGAGCTAAACTTGCTTTACAAAGCAAAGAAACCGGTATTTTGATCTTTGGTATGTGTGCAAAATTTCACCTATGTGGTGATGAGTTTACAAAAGGTTAATAATCAGTTAGAATCAGGTATCAGTAAGGCAAGGAGCTTCCTTCTGTGCCTGCCTGTTACACTTTCAGTAACTGACAGCTTCACTTTGGAGAAATCAAGCAGTTCTGTTTCTGTAGAGTGTGCAATGTGAACTTAGGCACAACTGAGTTGATAACAAATATACAAGACTGAAATTACTCCGTTAGGAAAGAAGACCATGGTAAGTCAACAGACCTCTAAATACATGACTGTTTATGAGTAAGTACATCTGAGATTTGAAAACATACACTGTACTTTTGCAGTCCAAACTGCTGGGGAAAAAAAAAAAAAGTACAGGCTGAGGCTTTACAATTCTTATGCTGGGACTGCTGTGCTGTATCCCTGAAACTATACCTAATATTGCTGCATCTCTGTTTTGCTAGTGGCTTCTGTGCACTGGACAGTTGCTAGGATGCTGGAGGCATTTTCTGTTTGAACAAGTAGCTTCTATCCAAATAGCACAGGTTTGACTGTGGTGAGTTTGGGATTTTGATTTTTGAGATTTATGAAATTATGTGAAGCAGTAGTTTGGTTTAATCCCTACAAAAATATTCTTATAGGCACAAAATAACATTTCCTTTCCCTGTTGAAAGCTACAAAGCACACTGTATACATAGAGCAGAGATTTACCTTGGCTTGAGATGTGGCTTGTCAGATAGATAAAGTTGCCACATCTAAATAAGTAACCTTTTATTTCTTTATTTGAATCAGATTTCTCTGAGGTGGAAACTGGAATTCAGATAGTGATGTCAGTATATCCTTTATGATAAACTTATAATCCTGTGGCATGCATTTTATTTTGTGAGGATTTTTTTCTCCTGTGGCTAGTAGAAGTAGCTACAAAATCATTAGTTCTTCTCCATGAAGGTAACAGTAGTACTTATTCAATGGAGGCAGATTCAGTGCTCCTGTGAGAAGTGCAGCTATATAAAAAGGTCGCTATTAACTTCAGAGTTTATGATTCACTTGGACTGTCCATCAGGTGCCCAGCACTGCATGAACAGCATGTTAAGAATATTACTTACAGGCTAGTGCAAAGGCATAATCTCCCCATCTATCTTCCTCCCAGAATATATCTAGTTCTCAACTCCTGGGTGATGGATAACATGGACCTGAGGCTCCAGCTCAGCCTGGTAACAGAAAAAACTCTGTGGAGGAAGAAATTAAGGTCCTGGAACTGTGTCTCAAGATGATTTAAGACAGTACCCAGTAACAGGAATGAGCAGACTAGAAGGGACTAAATAGGTCCTGGTGCTAAGACAGGAAGATGGAAGCCAGTTTTAAAGCACAAGTGAAAGGAACTGACAGAGGAAAAAGACAGGAGAGATCTATAGTTATAAGAAAAACAGAAGGGTGTTCTTATGGTAGGCATATTAATTGTGGTGGGTGCTTTTCATTTCAATTTTGTAACACAGTTTTCATTTATCCGTTCATGTATCAGTTGTTTTGCAAAACAGCATTTACAACCTTAGCAAAAACAGCACCAAACTGGGAGTTTAAATCTGAAACAGTGATATCAGGTCATACAAGTTTCCAGCATAAAAGCCAATGAAGACATTTGATTTGTCACTTTCCAATTTTCACTTCTTCACAGTTTTCACCTGAGAATTTAAGGGATGGAAGTATTGTAGAAAAAAAAATATTATGTTAAGCAAAATAAAGGTAGTTAAACAACTGAAGTTCTCTTTCATAATAACAAGGAATTTCGAAGTATTTGAAGCAATCTGACAGAGCCTCTGATCTCAGGGCTGATACAGACTATTGTGATAAGTTGAGAGTGTGGAAGGGGAGAGGGGTAGTTTTGATAGCCATAGTTTTAATTAGTAGTGTTTCTGTGCTGAAGACCCAGAGTAGAGTGCCTCCCTTTTTATTAAGTTACAGTGACACTGCAAGGCTTTGCACTGGAAGAAGTCAGTTTTGAATGACAGACCAACCCTGACTCTTGTACTTAATAAAATACTTTTGAAGAGAACTCACTGACTCTGCCAGTTGGCAGACAAGTCTACAGGTGCATCTAATTAGATCAGTCATACAAGTCCTAGTAGGGAATACAGATCATACCATGGTATAACCATACAGGTCCTACCATAAGGCCTTGGGTGCTATAATCCTAATCAAACTGTTTTACCTTTAATTTTAGGCTGTGCTAACTTTGGCCTCTGACTATGCATATCCTATCTCCTGCTGTTCATTGCTCTATTTACTTACATCCTTTGCCTTTTTGTGTGTGTGTCTGTTGTAGTAGGCCTGATAGGTCAAAATAGGCCTGAACATGTCCTGGCTTGCCCAGACATGTTTTTCTGCTCTCTCTCCCTCTGTTTTGGAGAGAAGGAACTATGGGAAAGAGGACAAAAGAACATAGAGCCACTGAGTCTAAGGAGCCTGTTTTGCCCTGACTTGTTTTGCTCCTGTTTGCATCCTGTGGTAAACAAAGTACATGCACTTGGCTTGTGCCTGCCTTGTGCAAGGCCTATGTTTTTCCCAAATTTGGGTAAAGCAAGCCTATGGCTTCACCTAATATGGTCAGGCTTGTCTAACTGCCATTCTGATTGGTTAGTCTAAGTCCAAAGGCCCATTAGTCTCAGGCATTGATAAAAGGAGATGAGCAGGTAACACAACATGCTCTGTATTGTATCTATGCTTGCCTGCCTGCTGCCATTGTTCTGCAGGATCATGCTTTGATAAGCTATAAGTCAGCTCTGCTGAACAGCCTGGAAACTGCCTGCTTTGAGTTTACCAGGAACAGGCTCTAAATGCCTTCGCGCCATAGGCCTGCATAGCCAGTGTGACATCTATGCTGAGAGTGCACATTGCAAGACACCCTGCCTACAGCTGCCAAGACAAACAGCCCTGATGGGACACACAGATCATCCAGAGAAATCAGGACCAGGTCAGAGATTGACTGTCCCCTTTCCCCAGCAGCCTGTGAGGCCTGGGAAGAATCAGAATTCTCAGCAGCCAACAAGACAATTGACAGAATTCCCTCAAAGCTTTTGGGTACTGTCTTAAGCTATTGATAGCCCCACAAGTTGGGAAATATTTTATGAGTAAATCCTTAAAGCCTCTTGTAATTTGCCAATTGCCTTCTGCCATAAGCAGAAAGGAGCTTCCTGAGTACATCTAGTAGACTATCAGCATAAGTAACTATTGCAAGGGAGCTGGAATCAATATGCTGAATCAATGCAATTGAAGTATTGTTCACTTTATTAGAGACAGACTGATACTTTTATACTGTTAGCTCATTAGTGAAGGCAAACGTGTGCAATTCTGATTCAGCCACATAAGTTCTGCAGGACTGTGTCCATCCCAGACAGAGGCATACTAATTGGTTAGAATAATTAAGCACAATCCCGTTATTAATATTCATGACAAACTGTTATCCCAAACCAGATGTAGTGGGTTTGCAGTGACCTGCCCCCCCACCTTT
>VWZI01014853.1:0-15292 GCA_013396835.1 Psilopogon haemacephalus
GGGGCAGGTAACTGCAAACCCACTACAGGCTGGGAATGACAGGACCTGGGGTAATGGCTTCGAGTTGGAAGAAGGCAGATTGAGACTGCAGATGAGGAAGAACCTCTTGACAATGAGGGTGGGGAGACACTGGAAGAGGCTTGCCCAGGGAGGCTGTGGATGTCCTCTCCCTGAAGGTGTTCAAAGCCAGGTAGGACAAGGCCTTGTGCAATCTGGGCTGGTGGGAGGTGTCCTTGGCCATGGCAAAGGGGTTGGAACTGGATGATCTTAAGGTCTCTCCCAACCCAAACCATCCTCTTACTCTATGATTCTATCCCTGAAGCACCAATCAATCTTTCTACATTTTCTCAGTCTGTAAAGACCCCTATGGGAAAGGCCCAGTGCCCTGCGTGCCCCCAACATGGCAACAGCACTGGGGAGTGCAGTGCTGCCTAACCAGGTCTGGCAGGATTGGCATTTTTCTTAAACAAGTCACACAGCAGCAGCTAATTCTACAAGCTCTAGTAAATTGTTAGTGTTTGCTCTGGTTTTGCTCTAGTTTTCGTTGCCTTTGTTTTTAATTGAAACAAAGCACTTTTGGCCTCCTTGTTCATTTGTTTTCGATCCTAAGAAAGTGTATGGCCTTGCATCTGAGAGGAACATTCAAAACACAATTCTAACTTTAACTCCAATTATAAAGGTGGAATTAAGCACTGGTTTCTAAGCACCCACACTACTCTAGACAGGGACTTGCTTCACTCTTCTCTAGAATCAAATGGGAGGTACTGTTAAACAGAAGCTTACCACCTGATGTTTTACTTTAGCTTTTAATGACCAAGTCAGAGATGTTTTTCAGGTTTTTTTCACCCTTAGCAGATTCGAGACAGTAATACACACCCAAAAATATTTGCCATAGCAGCAAAATCACAGCAAATCACTTGGCTGCCTGCTCTCTTTTCATTGCCAGCCATCTCTTCCCTCTGTCACTAGCTCCTCCTGCAACACCTTTCCCAGGGTCGAAGCACCAGCGCTCTGATGATCTAAGGGAAAACTTCAGGCACCAGCAGAATCGTTGGCCGGGCTTTGCTTGGCTTTTTCAGGGCCACAGACTCCAAGGGCAGACTCAGCACATCCCCCGCGCCGGGCAGTCACCTGCTCAGGCCAAGCGAGAGGGCATGCTCAGATGCCAGCATGCTCAGATGCCAGCACGCTCAGCCACCCAGGGCCTTAGCAGGAGTCACAGCAGCCAGGCTCCTAGTGCAGAGCTCTGCCACCAGCTCTGACACTCCTCTAGTTCAAGGAAACATCCATGCTAGAGAATGGGGAAAAAGAACCAGACTGCTCTGGCTGCTTACGCACAGCACCCTTGGAGTAAAGGCTTATTGGAAAATTCCACTAAGAGCACTCAGCAGCTGCCAGAAAGTCCAGTGCAGGATGTAAAGAAATCAGAGCACTGGATGCAAAAGAATAGGAATGATAAAGTCTCTGTCATTCTTTGGTTTGCTAAAAGGGACAAAAGGGCAATGGATAAACAATTTGGCTCTCTCAGCTGTGGGGCTCTGCCTCTGCCGCTGTTCCTTCACCTCTTGGACACTTCCACACCAGGTACCAACCTTTTGCTGGTAACACCTGAGCCTTGCTGATTCTCTGCCTGGGGGAAGAGAAGGTGGTGGTGTTGGCCCCTTCTCAGCTTTCTCTGGCCTGGGGGGACGATTGGATTGCTGTATTCTTTCTCAATTGTTAGTAATTGTGTGTGAGTTTAAATACCTGTAACTGTAGTTTGTATATATGCTTGTGAATTTGACTTGCTGTACAATGCAGATTTCTCTTACTTCCAAACCTTCTGAACTAGCCTGGTGATTTTCATTTCATTTAATTTCTCAACCCACCCCCCCTCCTCCCCCACCCCTCACTCCCTGGTCATTTACTGAAGACTGTAGAGCTTACAGCTCTCAATACAGCAGCTCTGTAAATGATCCAGAAGCAGAAGTCATCAGAACAAATGCTTTACTCCAGACCATCAAATACAGGACAACGTACAAAGGTTTCCTTCATTATTTTACAGACTAACCATGGAAAATTACTATTCAATTCCTGGTTCTTCCTTTCGTGCCTTCTCAGAGGGAAAAGCTACTTTTTAATTTCTCCTTTCAAGACTGACAATGACTTGCCTCCAAGAACCTAACAGACACACTTTGATAAGCCAAGATTGCTCCTGAAACATGGAAAGGAATAATGTGGAAATGGAACTGTCCAAGGTGGGAGGGGAAGGAGCAGAGAAAAACCTCACATACCCTTGAAAAACACCAAAAGAAGGAAAAAAAGATTGGTGCTGAAGACTGTGCACAGCTTTAAATCTCACGTACTTCAGAAGATCTGACCGCTGGAAACAGGCTGCTGTGCAGACACTCACCCTGCCAGAGAGGGAAGGAGACAGCAGCAGAATTCACCTCTGCCTTTTGAGCAACCTAAGGCATACGGAGGGACAGTATCATACCCCTGTGGAGACCACCTCTAGGATATGACCATGGAAGTCATATGACAGGGGGACCTAGACAGGACAGAGAAGCAGGCTCAGGAGAACCTCATGAGGTTCAACACTGTCAAGTGCAAGGTCCTGCACCCAGGTTACGACAATTCTTTTTATCAATGCAGCATGAGGGATGATGTCAGAGAGAGCAGCCCTGCAGAAAAGGACTTGAGGGTACTGGTGGACAAAAAGCTGGACAGAATCCAGCAATGGGCACTGGCAGCCCCGAAGGCCAAGGGCAGCCTGCGCTGCATCCAAAGCAGCATGGACAGAGATGGAGGGAGGGGATCCTGCCCCTCTGCTCTGGAGAAACCTCACCTAGAGCACTGCGTCCAATTCTGGAGTCCTCAACAGAGGAAGGCCATGGGCCTCCTGGAGGAGGGCACCAATGAAGAGCGCTGGAGCACTTCTCCTAAGAGAACCAGCTGAGAGCTGGGGCTGTTCAGCCTGGAGGGCAGACCTTAGAGCTGCATTTCAATACCTGAAGGAGACGTATAGGAAGGTTGGGGAGGGGCTGTTCAGAAAGTCCTGTGCTGAAAGGATGAGGGCAATGGTGTGAAGTTGGAGAAGGTAGAATTAGGTTGGTCATGAGGAGGGAGTTTTGCGTAGTGAGAGTGGTGAGACACTGGAATGGGTTACCCAGAGAGATGGTGGAGGCCCCATCCCTGCAGACATTAAGGGTCAAACTTTCTTGGGCCCTGAGCAACCTGATCTAGCTGGAGATGTCCCTGCTGACTGCAGTGGGGCTGGACAGGATGATCTCCAAGGGTCCCTTCCAACCCAACATGTTCTGTGACCCCCAGGCACAACAGCAGCGCAGCAAGAGTTCAGCTAACCTTCACATGCTGTTTAGCTGCAAGCGTCCCACCTGGACCCTTCTCTAACAATTTATGGGTTCCCAAATGGGCTGCAATTGTTTTCTGGAACCAGGAAATGGTTCTGGCTCACAACAGAACTCAGTAACCATCTGAGAAAAACTAAAAAATAAACAGTGAAAATACTTCAACATTTACAAGCAAAGACCTCAGAGCACATCAGCAACTTAACCCAGCAGCCCATGGAGCCAGCCTCCAACTCAGGCCAATGAAGCATGGCACAGCAAGCCAAGACACTGCTGCACTACCACAGACTGACCGAGGGTGCCACTTCTTTCAGGGAAAGCTCACTGCCCTAAGGTGTGCAGCACAGCCTGCTGGATGAGCTCCTGCCCCAAATCAAAAGTTGGCAGAAACCTCTACCTAACAACACCCATGGCCCTCCAGTGCTCTGCCACCACATACAGCCTATGGAGCAAAACATTCTGAACATAAGGCTCTAGGATTGCTGAGCACAAAGCAATCAAAACTCAGGATGCTGAAGTCACAGAATGACAGAACACATCCAGTTGGTAGAGCCCTCCAGGCTATTCCAGTCCAAGCCTCCACCCAGCACTGCAGGCTCAACACCAAGCCATGTCCCTAAGCACCAGGGCCACAGCTGCTTCAACAGCCCCAGGGATGGGCACTGCAGCACTGCCCTGGGCAGCCTCTGCCAAGGTCTCAGAACCCTTCCAGGGCAGAAATATTTCCTCCTGCCCAGCCTGAGCCTCCCCTGGGGCAGCTTGGAACCATTGCCTGCTGCTGGCCCTTGCCCCCCAGGAGCAGAGGCTGCCCCCTCCTCGCCCCAACCTCCCTGCAGGCAGCTGCAGAGAGCAATGAGCTCTGCCCTCAGGCTCCTCTGCTCCACCTGCACACCCCCAGCTCCCTCAGCCCCTGCTCACTCCCAGCTGCTCCAGGCCCTTCTCCAGCCTCCCTGCCCTGCTCTGGGCAGGCTCCAGCCCCTCAATGTCCTTCCTGCAGTCAGGGGCCCAGGGCTGAGCACAGGGGGATGGGCACCTCCTGACCCAAGCCAGGCTGCCAGTGGCTTTCTTGCCCACCTGGGCACTGCTGCCTGATGCTCAGTGACTGCCATCAGCACCTCCAGGGCCCTCTCCAAGCTGCAGCTTTCCAGCCACATATCCCCAGGTCTATCTCACTATGGGGTTGTTGTGACCCTGGTGCAGGACCCAGCACTTGGCCTTGTTGAACTTCATCCAACAAGCCTTGCCCCATGGGTCTGACCAGTCCAGCTCCTGCTGTAAAGCTTCCTTACCTTCTAGCAGAGGGACATGGCCACCCAGCCTGGTGTCATCTGCACAAAAGTCTTCAGAAAGAAAACAAGAAATCTATTTACCATGACCCAACTAGAAGAAAGAACACACCCAGCTACTGCTAATGTATTAGAACAACAAATCACTCAGACGCAACTGACCAAGGGACTCATCACATTTTTATTCTTTGTGGCATCCTAAAGCTCAAAACCCGAAGTGACACAGGTGCATCAGAACCAACACTTTCACCTAGGTCCAAGTCTCTGAATCTGGGCTTCTTCCAATCCAGTTTTCATCCATCAGAGGTCTCACAGTCCAACATGGGGCACCACAGAGCACAAGTTTTACTGAGCATCTGTGCACCTCAGCAGAGAGAAGCTTTAACAAGCATTAACCCAACAGACAGCTTCAAGCACTGAGAACAGAAAAGTCTGCCCAATTAAGACTTTACTAAATCTTCTGCCATTGTTTCTCTCCAGGTCTTGGCATTTAGACAATCGCAGAATGGGTTGGAAAAGACCTACAAGGTCATCCAGTCCAACCACTGACCCAATACCACCATGGCCATGAAACCCCAACTGCCATGGCCACACCTTTCTTGAACACCTCCAGGGACGGCAACTCCACCACTTCCCCGGTCAGCCTGTGCCAATCTCTGACCACTCCTGCAGCAATGAATTTTTGCTTCGTCTCCAACCTAAGCCTCCGCTGGCACAATTCTGGGCAACTGCTTCTCCTTCTACCACCTGAGACTAGGAAGAAGAGCACAACCCCCACCTGGCACCAGCCTCCTCTCAGGGAGCTGCAGAGAGCAATGAGCTCTGCCCTCAGCCTCCTCTTCTCCACACTGAACAACCCCAGCTCCTTCAGCTGCTCCTCCCCAGCCTTGTTCTCCAGATCCTTCCCCAGCTTTGTTGCCTTTCTCTGGACCTGCTCCAGTCCCTCAATGTCCTTCGAGTGAGGGACCTGAAACTGAACCCAGGATTCAAGGTGCAGAGTACAGAGGCACAGTCGCTGCCCTGTCCTGCTGATCCAGGCCAAGCTGCTGCTGGCATTCCTGCCCACCTGGGCACACCCTGGCTCACGTTCTGCTGGTTACCATCCAGCATCTCCAGGTCTTCTTTCTGCCTAGCTAATTCCCAGCCACTCTTCCCCAAGCCAGGAGCCTTCACAGGGTTGTGGTGACCCAAGAGCAGAACCCAGCACTTGGCCTTATTGAACCTCATACAACTGACCTCAGCCCATGGATCCTGGCCAGGTGCCTTTGCAGAGCTAGCCCTACTCTCCAGCAGATCAACTCTGCCACCCACTGTGGTGTCCTCTGCAACCTTTCTGAGGGTGACCTCAATCTCCTCATCCAGATCATTGATAAAGATGTTAAACAGAACTGGCCCCAGTGCTGAGCCCTGGGGAACACCACTGCTGACCAACTGCCAAATGGGCTTGGCTCCATTCACTGCCACTCTTTGAAGCCAGCCACCAGGACAGTACTTAACTGTCCCATCCAAGCCATGAGCAGCCAATTTCTCCAAGTAGACGTTGTGGGAAAGTGTTAAACCTTTCCCTCATCCACTCAGCAGGTCACCTTGTCACAGTAGATCAAGTTGGTCAAGCAGGACCTGTCCTTCATAAACTCATGCTGACTGGGCCTGATTGCTTGCTTGTCCTCCACATGCTCCATAATGGCACTCAAGATGATCTGCTCCACGACGTTCCCCAGCACTGAGATCAGACTGACAGCTCTGTAGTTGCCCACATCCTCCTTTTGGGCTTTCTTGTAGCCAGGCATCACATTTGCCAATCTCCTGCCAGCTGAGACCTTCTCAGCTACCCAGGACTGCTGGGCAGTGATGGGAAGTAGCCTGGTGAGTACTTCCACCAGCTCCATCAGTACCCTTGGGTGTAACCCAACCAGCCCCATAGGCTTGGGTGTAAGTGGTGCAGCAGGTCACTGACCAGTGCTTCCTGTGAGAGACCTTTACCTATACTGAAGTAAATGTGTCCAACCTCTTACTCTGTCTCTTCAGTTCAGTAAGCTCAGGCTCTGGCTGTGCTCACTTGTAAGCTGAGGCTGGTAGCTTAAAGCACAGCCACACTGCAAGTCTCTCCTCTGTTCATGGCTACGTTCCCCTGCTTGCTCTTTTCTCTGCAGAGGCTTCCAAGTAACAATGTTTACTTGGTTTTGGCAATACAGGGCAAAGCCAAATGGAAGCAAGGCCAGGCTGGTTAGAAGATTCTTACTCACTGTAGCCTCCTCCTGTTGCTCAAAAGGCATGGAATTCTTTGAAAGCATGGAGAGAATTTCAGCCTATGTAACAACTTAGATCCAGGAATTTTTGTATGGGAACATCCAAACAGGAGTCTCAGCAAGCACCCATCTACACCCAGGCACACAAGAGGAACCTGTGTACTAAAAGTTCTTCAGAAAGGAACTGGTAGATTTCAAGTCAAATTCAACTTGCAAACCCACATTTCTCCTGCAAAGGCAGACAACAAACTGAGCTACATAACCAAAAGCACAGCTTGCAGGACAGATGAAATAACACTCCTCTCCCTGTGCATCAGCAGAGTCAACTTGAGTGACATGACTGATTTGAGGCAACAAGCTATGAAGGATGGATAGCACATAGAGACTCCAGGGGAGAGCAAGAGCAGATCAAAGTTTAAATCACATGAGTTAAGGGCAGAGAGATTTAATGGTATTAAACACGACAGAAGATAACAGTCTGCAATGTGGTTCTAAGGATGGTAGCACTGAAAAAAGGAACACTGAACTCAGGTATGATGCCTAAAACAAGCAGCCAGTGCAACTCCACTGAGTAAAAAACACCAATTGCTTTACTACTACTTTCCTCCTTGTGTTGGTTTGAGCTAATTGGAGAATTTGAGTGAGAAATTAGACTATTGCCTGAGAGAGAGTTAAACATACCATGTCACTTCACCGAGTTTCACTGAGACAGAGAAAAAAGAATTGTTCCCAAAACATCCAGATAAGCCAGTCTGCTTGCGGGGCCAGTCTGCTCTGGGTCCGTGCTGACTTCGGCAGCTTCTTTCCTTTGTCTCTCTGCCTTTGAACTAATTCAGAGTTAAATCACTAAAACGACTAATTTCTTGTCCTACCACTAAATCTCTCTGATCTTCAGCTTATCTGCAGCATCATCAAGAGGTGGTGAGATAAAGCTGGGGGAAGGGGGGAAAGGTGGTAGGGGGGATTTGGTTGTACTCTCTTGGGGATTTTGGTATCCAGGAGGGGTGTGGTGTCTGTATTCCCTTTTTTACTGTATATTTCTGTAAACATCTGTTATATCTTGTAAATATTTGCTTGTATATTTGCATTGCTGTAAATATAAAGCTTCATTTATTAACTTCCAGTGTGTTTTTCTGAGTTTTAGCTGGGATTTTAAAAGGTGGGGGGGCAGGTCACTGCAAACCCACTACAGTCCTCCTCTCACAAAGCTCTTCCAAAGCAGCTGAGTGTCCCCTTCACCCCCAGGTTACTTATTTCAACATGCAAAACTGAGGGGCCAAAGAAAAGTCTTCTCATTCTAAGGCCTGTAGCTGGCTTGGCATGCCAGGGAGCTTCCAGCACCAGAGACCTAACCAGTTCTTAAAGCCACCAGTCACAAGTGGCACAAGGACAGCTGAATTTGCCTGGGGAAATGAAGAGCAGGAAGCAGAACCAGATCTGTTGAGATTTCTTTCAGCCCTACTTTTCAAAAAGTGTTTGGATGCTGCAGAGAATTAGAGGAAGAAGTGCTGGCTAAAAGGCAGCAGGAAGTGCTGGCTTGAGCTCAAGCTTTGTCACCTGGGGCAAGAAGGCTTTGCAGAACTGCACTCTGACTTCTGTTCCCACAATGATTGGCTTGCTCAGCTACCAACAAGAATAATAATTGATCCTTCAAGCACTGATCCAAAATCAAATATCCTACTATGTGTGGAATTCTCAAGTATTTAAGTACTTCACAGCCATCACAGAGATCATTTCTGTGCAAGATGCTTCATGTACTATGGCTGGTTTTAAATCAGGAGACTTCAGTTCTTAGCTTTCGAAAGAAGATATTTATGAAAGCAGAAAATCATTCATCACAGGCAGCGAAGGTGCATGCCTCACTCCAAATAAAGCCACTTGCTCACGTCAGAACCAGAGATGAGTGGTAGTGTATGTTACACTAACCTGGTCAAACAAGTTACTTTCTAGAAACAAGCAGAATTTGACCATTTATGCTGTGCAAATACCAAATTCTAAAAGCATATTTATTGCAATTACTTGTTCAGCTCTGAGTGCCTCACTGCAGGAAGGACATTGAGGGCTGGGGGTGTGCAGGTGGAGCAGAGGAGCCTGAGGGCAGAGCTCATTGCTCTCTGCAGCTGCCTGAAAGGAGGTTGGGGCAAGGAGGGGGCAGCCTCTGCTCCTGGGGGTCAAGGGCCAGCAGCAGGCAATGGTTCCAAGCTGCCCCAGGGGAGGCTCAGGCTGGGCAGGAGGAAATATTTCTGGAAGGGTTCTGAGACCTTGGCAGAGGCTGCCCAGGGCAGTGCTGAAGTCTCCATCCCTGGGGGTGTTGAAGCAGCTATGGCCCTGGTGCTTAAGGTTTAGTGCTGAGCCTGCAGTGCTGGGTGGAGGCTTGGACTGGAATAGCCTGGAAGGCTCTACCAATTGGATGTGTTCTGTCATTCTGTGATGCTTTGTCAAAGGTGATTTGCCAGCTGAAAAAAGCAACAGCTTTGCCTGTTACATCACATACTGTAATATAGTAACAACTCACTACAATCTGTTGGTCCTGACACTTAGAATTCCCCAATATTTAATGCCATTATTAAATCAATAGAAAAAGGCTCACCCACAAGAGCTCAGTTAATCCCTCCCAAGCATCCCAGAACAGTCATCACAGTACATAATTAGACAGTTTAAGCAAATCTTGAACGAATAGGTAGCAAGCAGCCCTGCTTCCACTATAGTTGTGTTGCAGAAGGGGTGGCTACAAGCCCAGCCTGCAAGCCTGACTCACTGCTCTGGTCAGTGCCCAGCCAAGCACCTGGCAATAGTCATCACTACCACCACCACGCTTTGCCATTAGGTTACAGAACACACAAAAACAACAACAGAAAAAATAATCTAAGCGGGGAGATTCAGATCCAACCTTCTGCACACTATGAAGTGTTCACTTCATACTCAAACTCTGTCCTGAACAGTTGCAAGCTCTGCTTTCATCATTTGCCAACTACATGACTGACAGGTGCAGAAAATCAAACATGGAAGTCTGTGAAACTAAGGGGTTTAATAAACTATGAGCAGAGTCTTCTTGCAGGAGATACAAGGCAGACACAGGCTTTGCTACCTCCTCACTCTTTCCCCATTCTCTTATGGAGAAGTTACATTCTGGTGAGCTCAAACCTGCAAGCACAGCAACTGCTTCACTTCACAAGGTTAGCATCTACATTCCAACACAAAGACAGAATCAAAAAAGACAAAATCCCACCTGTTCAGTGGGAGCAAGCACAGGCAGGAATGAAACAGAAAACACAGGAAAAGATACCGCAGCACACTGAGGGAAGCTACCCCCGTGGCAAAACATTTGGGTCACCAGGAATAGGTGTCAGACAGCAGCTTCAGGTGAGCCAGGATCTCTGCTAGTGCTCCACCTCTCTGCACCTGTTTAACACCACAGCCCCACCTCACCAGCTGTCCTGCAATGCTACTGTGCAAGGTCTTTGTTTATCAACTCCACCATAAATCTCAACACAAGCAAAACAAAAGCTGGCTTCGATGTACTGCCAACAAACCAGAGCTGTCCCACAACAGACCCCTGGAAGCAGGTAAGCTTAGCAGGTATCAGGCACAGACAGTAGTGCTGGCAGCCTGCAGCTGGCACAGGACCCGGTGCAGGTTTCCGCACCCCACTGCAAACCTCGATGTAGTTATTTGCGCTCCAGTAGATGGAGTACACAATAAGCATAAAAATAAAAGAGCAGGATCTCTCCTCGGTACAGGCTAAATTTCATCCCAATTCAGACATTACAGAGCACTGTCAGTACAGCACCACTTCTCTGCCCAAGCCCTGCCTGCTTCTCTTTGTTGGCTGAGCCTACTCCAACCATTAACATACAGGTGCTGAAAACAACACTACATGGAAAACAGGTTTTCATCAAGAATTATCCCCATATTAGACCAGCACAGCAGAACACTTTTTATCTTGCAGAAGAATCCAAGTTGCATTAAAAAAAAAACAACAAACCTTTAAACTATGGAAGAAGCAAACCAGGAAATAGTAGAGTGGATTAATAAAATGTATCCAAGGCTCTGGAAAACACACCTTAAAAGGAGAATGACACAAGTCGTTTAGGGTACTGCCATGAAGCACTGGCTGATTAGTAATGACCTCTAAGATATATATATATATACAGAGAAAGATATCTATAAATACGCAGAGATGGAGGAGTACCCTGGTCAACTTTAACACTTCACAAACTACAGCTTGTAACTTTCGCTCTCGCCTCTTCCCACTCCCCACCCCCAATGAAAAGTTAACGATTACTCTGATTATCTTTGCCAAAGCATTCCAGATGTGTATTGTTCACAGCTAGGGAGACAGCTTAACTGTCTGAACATCTAAAGGCATACAATCTAAGTGTTACGACTATGAAACTGTCCTCCCGGCAAAATCCCAAGCGAAAAAGAGGCAACAAATCTGAAGCTAGTATATTTAACACACTTTCAAAAGTAGGGGAGTTAATTCGACTGACAACAGGATTAGACTAGGCTTTTTCTAATCTGGGCTACTAGATTAGAAAAAAAACAACTGAACTCATGCAAAACCTCAAGAAACAGCATTAATAATTCAAGAACATGCACAAAATTCAGGGTCTCCAACTTACTCCAAAAGCACAACACATGTGTCTGTTTCACATACCATATATTCCTTCCCACTCTGAATCTTTGCATGGTGGAGAAAGAAAATAAGCAAGTCACTGTAATGTGCAAGTACCTCTAAGGCAAAACTATCCCACTTAAGCGAGTGGCCATGTAGGCAGCAGCACATCTCTGATCTCCATAGACAGTATTGAGTTGAGGCCTCCTCAAGCTTTCTTACCCACAGCTGTTTCTCCTATTGGACCTCTGCACTGCAGCCATGTACCACGTAGTATTTTCAGCTGGATCAAATTAGGGAGAGAAGCATTTCTTGGTTTAAAAACCAAAAATAATCAGTCAGGTGGACTGAGCTAAGAGTTTTGCCATGCTGAAGGTAGCTAGGCACTTCAAATTTGATATTGTTATAATTTCACCAGAAATTTTGCTCTGAGTTTGCTTAAAACTGTCAATCCTTTCTTGAATTCCCCTCAAAAAAGACCCCATCTTTCTATTGCACTCAAGAACATGGATCTAGAAACCTATTTGTTACACTCCACAAGCAGAGAAGTGCAGCCATTGTACTGACAAACACAGATTCTCTGCTTTCTACAGCCCTCAACTTCTAGTTTGACATGGAACTTGGATAATCCTTTAGAGGTGAGGTTTCTAATGAATCAGATGATCATATCCATTTAAAACACAAGTATGTTACTCATCGGCCCTAACCTAAGAAACACCTGGTCCAGGCGTGAATCTTACTTGATCATGAACAAGATGGTCAAAGCATGTATCTATCCTAGTCTGTACTGCTTCTCAAAGGATCTCTCCCATGCAGGATGAAAGCAAGCTTTGCATCTTCTCAACTCTTTTCAGACTTCAGATCACTCACCAGCAGTGTAGTCTCATTACATTCAAGCCCTCTAATGTTGGGGAAAACAAATATAATTTACCCTATTTTAATCGAAAAAAACCAGTGGTGTTAGTGAATAATGACTGAGTTTGATCCATCATAGGAAAGAAAAAAAGAAAAACTAAAGGAGAAAAAGAAAGAAAACGATAGGGGGAAAAAAGGAAATTTAAAAAAGGCAGGTTTGGTCAGCTTGGCCAGTGAGTAAATCTAGAGACAGGCACACTGGAAAGCATTCAGCCCTACAACTGCTGAATCTCACTCTAGCCTTTCAGTTTCTCCCAAAGCAGGCAGATTTTATCTGTGCCCATTCAGACTGGGAATGTGTTATGTATGTGCACTAAGTAGGTGATTACTTCCCCAGTTCCAGAACACACAACCCATCACCCATGCCCATCTCTCCCACCCCACCAGCTTTCTACAGAGCAGAAGCAAGCTCTCCAGTCTGAGCCAACTACTGAAATTCCCCAGGTATTAGCAGCCACTTGTTACTAAAAGTATCTTTCTCTTTCACCATTTAAATACAGTGCAACGCTCCAAAGTCTCAGATACACCAAGCCCCCTAGCTGAGGGTCTCTAGTCACCTTTCGTGATGCATTTCAGCAGAAAAGAATGCTGAAGCAAAGGCTCCCTGTGTGAACAGAAGGATGGCCTACTCACACCCGTTTCGTTAAGACAATCTGCAGCTGCACATGGGTCCTCTCCACAATACTCTGATTTTCCTCACAAGCCTCTTTACAAACAACAGCAGGGTCCTGAAAATCTCACTGCTAACAAGACTCCTCTCTGAAGAGAAGCTCCTCAAAAGGAACACCGAGTGCTTTCAATGCTAGACAAGGAGTTTCTGTACCAGTTTCTCCTGCATCTATTTTTCAATACTTCATTGACCAAGTGCTTCAACGCTCAGGCTGAGAAGGAATATGCTCAAGTGTCTCCTGGTAAGGATACAGGCACCCAAGCTACTGCCTCAAGTTGAAAATGTGTTCAGTAACATTCAATGGCACTCAGCAAATCCCTGCTGAAATACATGGGTGAACACCTGGGCATTTTGCGGTTTGGGTGCCGAACACCCTGAACAGCCATCTGGGATTTTTATTTGACCCCGTGCTTCAGCCAACACCTTTCACTATTCTCTTTTAAAAACAATCTGCACTCCAGAAAGAAGACTGTAAGTTGTTATCCTTTTCAGATACCTATAAAAGGTGGGACCAGGAAATAAAACATCTTCCACCTGTTCTTCCGTCACCTTGGAGGAGAGTTTGCCCTTTCAAGAACACGGATTGAAAGGCTCACAGAGGAACCTGCAAGATGAGCAAAAGCTCTGAATGCTACAACAGCAGCAGAGAGCTCTCATCCCTCCATGTTGTCCCTAAAAGGGAAACTCAATTGGCAACCTTAATGAAGATCCACAGAGAGCCATTACAATACAGAGATGGAATATGACTGGAAGAAACCAACACTACCCTGAGTAACAGTGGAGCTCAGTGTTTCTAGTGCAGAACAAGAACCGACTGTGAGGATACTAAGGATCTGTTTAAACATCTCCAAACAGTAGGGTTCTCTTATTTTACCTCTAAACCCCTGCCTTGCTACCTGGAGTCAGACTGAAGATTTACAAAACACTTGGTTTGTTTAGGATAACTTCTCCAGGAACAGGATTTAATTGTTTTGATTAGTCTTCTGTTCCCAAAAAATGAAGAAAATGCCTATTTCTGCTGTTCACTGAAGCTGAAGCCTCTGGTTTTCAGAAGATAAGACCTTTCTTGTGAAGAAAGTCAGGCACTGACAGTTGGTCACTAACAAAGTGCTGTGCTCTGCTTGAACAGATGGCAGAAGGAAGTGTGTCTATCCAGTGTGAAGTGAAGCAGACAGGTTTTAAGAAGGCCCTGGGAAAGATCTCCTGGCTGTTGGTGTGCACATGGACATGCACATACATGTACACCTGATGCAGTGTTAAGGGGAGTGAGGCACAGCCCTTGCTAGACATTTTATTCAAGGCTGTCATGCTCAGCATCCAAAACCCACAAAATATTTTGGAAATGAAACAAACAAGCTGAACTGTGAAAAACATTCTGCACTCTTAAGATGGGTCAATACAGAAATACATGGGTAAAGTTCAACTAACCTCTGGCCTTCCCCCTTCCACATGCAGGCCTACCCAGCTCTCAGGTCAAGGCTGCTGCTTAAAACCAAAAATCCCTCCCATAAAGCTTGAGTGTGAGGTGGTTGAAAACCAGTTCTGCAGAAGAGACTCGGGGAATATTCCATCTGGGTGCAGTTGGTAGAATTTACCTTCCACAACTAATGAACAGCATGTCCACATGAGAGCAGAGCATTAAAGATTCAGGAGAATGCGCAAAACCAGTTTTGTAAGATCCTAACAATGCAGCCACAAACCCTGCATGTGAGAAGGCCCAAGAAATCTGAGCCACTATGTGCAGAGTTTATTTTCCTCCAGGTTGTAAGCTGGGAGCAAGCCTCACATGGGAGAGGTGATCACAGAGCCAAGGCCATTTGGAAACCACATCAGACAAGGCTGTAGCTACAGTACTTCTTGGAGCAGTAGTCTTGTCATCTACTTTTGCAAGCTATTCTTAATGCTGGCATATAAAATGTGGCTAAAACATCAGAAGTCACTTGCTTTTGCCAAAATGCAAACTGAAGTCCCAATACTAGGCCACTGTGTTACCATGATGGAAACCTAGAAGCTCACTTAAGGTTATAAAGCACATTTTCAGGCAAATCAGCCAGAGAAGTCCCGTGAAGACAGCAGAACATCTCTCAGACACTAGAGCTTTTCCAAACACTTTTAAGTTATGGTTTTTATTAAGTTGCCAGATTTTCAGTGTCTCTTTTAGGTTTGTGTGTTGGTTTGAGCTAATTGGAGAATTTGTGTGAGAA
>VWZI01014866.1:0-27906 GCA_013396835.1 Psilopogon haemacephalus
GGTGATGTGCTGTGCTGTGTTGTCCTTCCAACAGATGTCAGGGTGCATTCATCTAGCCCACATTTATTACCTGTGTTGCACTGGTGTTGACTCTTTAAAATGTTAGGCAAGTAGGAGAAGAAAGCTGTTTCTTTATGAGGTACCACAGTATTGTATATGTAGGAGGAGGTGCACCCAGGGCTTGCTTGTGTTGGTTTGAGCTAATTGGAGAATTTGAGTGAGAAATAAGACTATTGGCTGAGAGAGAGTTAAACACATTGTGTCACTTCACTGAGTTTCACTGAGGAAGGAAAAAAAAGTTGTTTTAAGAGCTGTTCTCAGAACAACAAGATTATCAGTCTGCTTCTGTCTGTGTCTGGCAGCGGCTGCTTCTCTGGCATGATCCCTCTTTGTCTCTCTGTCTTTTAGCTAATTCAGAGTAAAATCACTAAAACCATTAATTCTTTCCTGCCACTAATCTCTCTGACTGATCTTCAGCTTATCTGCAGCACCCAGAGGTGGTGAGATAAAGCTGGGGAAGGGGGGAAAGGTGGTAGGGGGATTTGGTTACCCTCTCTTGGGGATTTTAGTCTCCAGGAGGGGTGTGGTGTCTGTATTCCCTTTTTACTGTATATATCTGTAAATATCTGTTATATCTTGTAAATATCTGCTTGTATATTGTGTATTGCTGTAAATATAAAGCTTCATTTATTAACTTCCAGTATTTTTTCTGAGTTTTAGCCAGGGTTTATAAAGGTGGAGGGGCAGGTCACTGCAAACCCACTACATTGCTCCAGTGTGGAGTTGGGAACTTGGAAACTTATTCGTGTGAGAAGTGACTCTAGGTATTGTATGTTAATATAGTTGTAACTCCAAATGACAGACTTCACGTATTTTCTTGCAACGTTGTAGAAAGAGGTTATGAGGGGGGCTGTTTAAAAAAAAAAATGTAGTAAGAAAATTTCCTATGTTAATAAGTACTGATTCAGCTCATATATTGCGTGCATCTGCTAATCATAATTTTTCTCTCATTTTGATCACCTCTTACATTTTAAGGACAAGCAAATCATTGTTTGGAAATAGGCAGATTTGTCTAGACATAGCTAACATTTTTAAAACTACAAATTTCAGCTGGAAATTATGGGAAAAAAATCAAGCAAATCAGCAAGTAATCAGCAAACTCTGGGTTTCTGGTGTGATTTAATAAAAACATGATAAGAAGAAGTTCTAGATTGTTGGGAGAGGGCTGTCCTGATGAACTCTCCAGCTTATATTTCTATCCAAGCTACCTTCAGAAGAGGTAGCTGAACAACTGCAACCTGAGAACACGAGAGTACCAGAACAGAGACAAAATGGGACAAGTAAAACACACTGAGACATGACATTTGGTAAAACGGGCATGAGGATCTGAATCTAATATTATTCTGCTGTAGGAAACAGAACAACTCTAAAACAGATCAGAGCTCATGTCTGCAGCAAAACGTTTTTTCTGCTTGACACAGCAACTTGCAGTAAGCTGTGTTATAAACTGCTTCAGCTTATAAACATGAAACAGTAGGATCTGTAATATTAATATTAGAAAATTTTGTTGTAAGGGAGATAGCATAAGAACCTGCAAGCAGATTTGTTTGGAACACCCAGAGGAAGTTACCTGCCTATCAGAAAGAAGCAGGACCACCTGCTTTTCGCTAAAACTCTGGAAACAGCTAGTTGTGTCTGCGATAACAGAGGGAAATGGTGCTCTCATCCCAAGGTCCGGGAAGGTCGATCTTTTGTGCCTTGGAAGATCCACATACTAAAGATCAGAGGGTCTTGTGAGAAGTTTGAAATTCATGCCCGTTCAAGGAAGGGACGCCAGGTGGCACTGTAGAAGGCAAACTAAACGTAGCAGTCGGCGACGCACCAGTGCCTGCTCAGGCACCGGCGCCTGTGGTGGCAGCGCATGGAGCGTCCGCCAGATACTCAGTGGTACTTGCCCAGCCGGTGGCCACCATCAGTGACGTTGTCATTTATCTCAAGCAGCTGTTGCAGATCAGCAGAGCACGTACAACTTAATTAATAAAGGGTCTGTATGATTTTCGTTTGGTGTGGGGTTTTTTGTTTGGGTTTTGGGGTTTTTTTGTTTGTTTGTTGGACTTGGTTTGGTTGGCTGGTTTTGGCTTTTGTTGGTTGGGCTGTTTTGTTTTGCTTTGCTTTGCTTTTAAGCAGACTGAGTGTATCGTGTGGAAGAGGGCTGCTCAGTATTACTTTGCTGTTACAGGGCGCATCAGCTGTTCACCACACATTCCTGGTTTCTGTCCACTGTCTGAGGCTGCTGCTGTTTGTTGCTTACTCTAGAGAGAGTTCAGACTTGTCCAGACTAACCTCCTGTATACTGCAGGGCATGGACTCTTTCTACAGCTTTTCTGCTTCTGCTTGGGCAAACACCACAGCAGCAGCAGCTTAGCTTTGCAGGCTCACACTTAATCATCTCAGCTGTTAATAAAACAAACAAACAAAAACATCCAAACCTTTTTCTTTAAAAAAACCCAAAAACACAACAAACAAACAAAACCCCACATGTAGTGCAGCAGACAGATGCCTTTCTTCCCTTTCAGCTCTTGTTCATCTAAGTCCTTTGCCTTTGTTCCACCAAGTGAAGCTATGCAGGCAGAACAGATTAAAGTTCTGTTTACTGTGAGACTGTTTTGAAAGTTGGGGAAGAGGAAGAGGAAAAGCTTTTCCATCTGTACAGCATGCTGCGGGTTCTGTTTCACCAGCCAAATCACTGCTTTTAAGGGAAAAGACAGATTTTGTGCTGTTGACTAAACAATGCAACAACTTCTAGGGACAAGGGATATATGAACATAACAAAGCAGATCATTATACAAACTGTGCTACTCTTAGGATCTCTGTAAATAAGTACATAGATTACATTGAATTGCAGCTTCAAAAAGTCACTATGATCCAATATATGTATTGGTAGTGCCTATCTACTGTATCATCTCCCAGCATGGGATAAACAGAGATATGATGCTATCCCTCTTCACATGCCTTGTCTTTCAAATCTTCCCCAGCCTTCTCAGCAAAATCCCTGATTTACAAAACATCCGATGGAATACTTTATAAACTCATGTGCTGGTTTCAGGTTAACTGGAATATTTTAGTAAGAGAAATTAGGTTATAAGTTGAGAAAGGAAAGCATTGGTGATGTCTCCTTCACTCATATGTTTGCTGATCGATACAGAAGTAAGAACCCAAACATAGATAAGGCAGAGCTGATGGATCTGTGTAAGCCAAATAATCAATTTCTGCTTCTAACCCCCACCTCCCCCACCACGTCCCCCCACTCCGGTCAATCTTCCCTGTTTACCTGGCATGTCAGATAGATACTGGGATAAGACAGGGCAGTGGGGGGAGGGGGTGGGGAAGGTGGAAGGGTGGTTGAGAACCCCTCTTGAGGACTCTGATCTTTGGGAGGGATGTGGTGTTTCTGTATTACCTTTTTACTGTATATATCTGTAATATATTGTAAATATTTGCTTGTATATTGTGCAAAGCTGTAAATAAAAAACTTCATTCATTAACTTACATCCATCTGAGTCTAGTCTGGGTGATTTCAAAAGTGTGTGTGGGGGAGGATTACTCCTGAACCATCACATCTATTATTGACGCCCAATGTGGGAGCTCAGACCTGAGCAGATGTCTTATGTATGTTTGCATTCTTATTTTTATATTGGTCAGCAAATGTATGAGTGAAGGAGACATCACCAATGTTTTCCTTTCCCAGCCTATAACCTAATTTCTCTTATTAAAATAGTCCAATTAACCTCAAACCAATACAACACAGTAGAGAACAGTGAGATTCCTTGCACCAGAAGTGTCGTTCTTTGAACTGTTCCTGACTAGAGCCTGTTGGGGCTTTAGCTTCCCATGGTTCTGAGGGGACAGACTGCTGTTGGAGCACACGTGCTCTGAAAGCCCTTGCATTCTTTTTCTCCCCAAGGGCATTAAATACAGAGCAGTCCCATGTGCCATTTTGTTCTTTTGCCGCATATAATCCAGACTAACAGGACTCTATAGCAGTGGGGGGAGGAGAACATGTTATGAAAAGAGAATGAACACAAAACCAAAATTTGAAGGATTAAAATTTGTTCAGAATCCAACAAATTGGCAGTGCCATTTCAGGAGACATCTGTAATTCCAGTCTGTGGCATCAGTGCTAGTCAGGAGACACATTAACATTCAGAATTTAAATAGAAAGAAGAAGCTCTGTTTTGGACACAAAGAAAGGGTTTGCAGAAGCCAGATATAACTATAGAAAATATAAAACTGTACATCTCCTACATCTGTTTCTTTAGATGTCTGATAAAATGACATATTGCTTAGATGGGGTTTATCCCTTGAGCCTATCAACACATCATGTCTCAGCCCTTTGGGGATATTCAGGGGTGCTACAGATAATAAATGTTTCACATTTTTTAATTTGCCCTGGATAAAAAAAAAAAATCCTCAATTTCATGAGAAGACGTGACAGTGTCAGACATGTTAAAGGAACTATGCCAAATTAGAATGGCACAGTGTCATATTAGACTGACCAAGATGAGGTATGCAGGGAACTAGCTCTGGTGCACAAGAGCCTGAGGTTGAGATTATAACCTTCAGGACACCCTACGAGATTCAGCTGCTTACTCAAATCTTTTCTGCAGGTGTAAAAAAGGGTTGTATGATTTATTACATATGTTTTGTTGAAGTTGGTAGTTTTTTGGTGTATGTAACTCACCCACAGGACAAAATAGGCCTATGAAAAGTCAAAGTGCCTTGTTGCATGCAGATGATGAGTTCCATGATGTAATTTATAGTTTATTTTTTTCCTGCTAAAAGTCAAGATATAAGCCAGAAGTACCTTTTGTAACCTCTGGGCTGTTATTAATTTTTTTTCTTTTTGTTTTATGTGGTTTTGTACATATTTCTTAGAAATATTAGCACAATTATAGAAAACTCATGATAATACATTGGAATAGAATTTGCGGGGTCATACTTAAGTAAATACCTTTATAGTTTTACTAATAATAGAAGAGATATTAAATAAAAACAGAGAATTCAGTTGACTGCTGTTACTTACGCTCATCTATAAGTTTTCAAGAGTAGCCATAAATTCCAGAAAAATCATAAAGCTCAATGCAAAGAAGGAAATTAATATAGGAATCTAATGTGAATATGAATTATTTATGATGCACTTTATTGTTTCCTTTTTTGAAAGTGTATCATCTAGTCAGGAGGCAAAGCACATGGCTTAGATGATTAACCATGTATGTCAAAGAATAGACATCAAGATATAGAGTATAAGAATATTAATATATTAATGTCTGTTTGGTAGGGAGTGTAAAGCACCAATATTAAAATCTTTAGTATTATAGGAGGATAATTGGGAGCTTCCGGAGCTCACTGCAGAAAAGCACTAAGTGACAGTTAGCTTCATTAACAAGAATATAGAAAATGAACATTAATTTTGGACACTATTATTCACTCAACCACATTTTTTTGAAGTCAGAAGCATATTTAACACAGAAATATATGCACATATCCGTTAAACAGTCTTTAAAACATCTTATGCCACCATAATTGAGATCAGTTTTAGGTACAGCTCTCGCCTAAATAAAGAAATCAAAATTATCCACAGTTTTTACTTAGTAGTTCATGCAAGTTCATTTTCCATTGACTTTCCTGTCATCTGTGCATCATTGCTGCTTCTCTTTTCCAGAAGAGGTCTGTTCTGTTCCAACATCTTTTGTGCCATAAGATGCCATCATAGCACCTCAGTATTCTTTAGTAAACAGATTCCTCCAGCTCAGTAACACTTTCCTCTTGGTTTGTTTGATGGGACCGAGGTCAGGAAACAAAAGGATTTTGTTCTCCTGATACTGGATATTGCATTGCTAGAGTTGCTTTCAGCAGTCTACACTGCTCTCCTATTTCAAAGTTGGACGAAATAAAAACACTCCCACTGTCATTCACAGTCACATTCTCTTTATCGATACTCTACAGCATTTCTCCACGTAAAATATGTTCTTTGCTGGTATCAATTTGCAGAAGTTCAGCAGGAGTTTTAATAATAAATGAAATAAGATCTATCTGGCCTGTACCAGAGGGGAAATGAAGGCTGTTCAGACCTTGTTTGGTTTTAATTTGCTTCCTTGCTTTTGTCTAGTGACACACATTTCACAAAGGAACACAGACACCTCAGCTGTCTTTAGCCCATGCAATTTTAAAGGCACTTTTAGGCTCTTTACCTTTCCTTATCATGGAAATATAAGCTTTCAGGAAAGAAATAGAACAGAGAGAGGCAGAAACTGTTTAACTGTCTTACAATAATCTGCCCACATTCAATGATATCTAAATTCAGAGTTTAGGTTGTGGGCACATGCTTCTGACACAGCTCAAACCATAACACACCAAGACTCCAGTAGGTACTTACAATCTGACTCCCTATGATATCTGATTTGCCAAACACTTTTGAAAACTTATGCATTATTTTCATACTCTGAGTCTTTAATAACAAACCAATTATTAGGAGAGGTAGAGCCAGATTTCCACCAGGGTGATACACAAAATGAAACCTGTAACAGCTTTAAACAACATTTTAATTACATTTCCTCCACTTTTCTTAAAAGACCTAGCTTAATGCTAACTGGAAAAAAAAAAAAGTCAAAGGCAACACCACCAACCACAGTATTTTTATTTTGCTTCCTTTAATTTTTTATACATGTGAGAACAATCACCATGTAATACATTGTTTCTCTTTGCAAATACCATCTTCTTTCCCCATTACAGTTTGACAGTAGATTAATGTGCTCTCTGTTGCAAGTCATCACTGATTATATCCTTCTATCAGCTAATTGCAAGGAAACCCTTGCTTTAAATATTTTCCTGGAATTCCGGCCAGGGAAGCTGTTGTAGCAATCATGCCAGGTTTAGCTGCCTGCTAACAGAATTGTTCAAAGCAGAGTGTATATCACTGTATGTACTGACAGCTACACGCATCTCAGTAGAGATCACAAATCTAGACAGCGCAGGCATTCTCACAGTGAGCTCCAGCAGCAGTTCTCATGCTTCCCACAGGCTAACTCATGGTCATGTCCCAAACAGCTGATACAGTCAAGGACTCTGACAGTAAATTTTCTTTACATTCAACAAGCTTGCTACATGCCAGGTATGCATTTCTGCAGCAATATGACAATATGCCAGGTATGCATTTCTGCAGCAACATTCTGCTGTTTGTGATGTGATCAGGACAAAACAAAGTTAAATGGACAACTACAATAATTAGCATTTTTCAGAACTTTTAGGAAAGATATTTTCCCATAGTTTTTTTCATGACAAAACAGATTTGCTGCCCTGTGGGCAAAGAATTTTTGGCTGAAAAACAGCCCTGGCTTCCAACTGGAGAAGCAAACAGGAAAGAAAGGAATATTTTAGTTCCCTTTTGTAACATACTGTGTCTTTGTGCCAGTCTTGAGTTGGAGAATATGTCCTTTCATACCATCATCAGCTTCTCCATCACAAGGTTTGTGGTCTTTACCCCAATCTCTGCAGCTGAATCAGTGTTAACCTTTTATCTACATCAGTGTATAAATACAGTGAACTGGCTAAAAATAATTTCTTAGAAATCTAACAGCACAAGAGAAGCTTTCTGTTTTTCTCAACTCTTTCTTCTGTCATGCATGCTAACCTGTAGTATAAGTATCTCAGCATTCAGCATAGCTAGAAATATACTTCTCATATGAATTTTCAGACTGCTGTGCTGAATAACAAAAGTGAAATGCTATTTTAACATCTGAAATCATTGTGTTGTGAAGAGCAGTCATGTGGACACGTGAAAAAAAAGCAAAAAGCTGACCAATAACAATATCATTGCAGATAAAATCTCAGAAGGAATTCTTTTGTCACATTATCTCTGTAAAAATAGTAATTATTTATATATACTTGTAACATTTCACTAAAAGGAAAAGCAGGTAACAGTAAGGATAGAGGATTAAAAGTCCTTTTAACTAGAGGGCACTGACAAGTTTTGATGACTCAGAAATAAAATAAGCAGGTTTATTTACTGCTAGGAAGAGGTTCACATCTGTTTGGTATAGTTGAGAGCTGTCCTTATAAAGTCCTTGGCCATTTTCCTGGGAATGTATAGCTGCTGCCATAAAGACTGTAGGTACACCACGAATAAGTCTATTCTAACTTTTTATGGCACTGATACTCTACTCCATTGTGTTTTACAGTCTACATTTAACCCTGAATCAACTACATGGCCTTCAGCATAGTTTTTCTCACTTACACAAAGGACAGACATAGGTCATTCTGTCTGGTTAAAATTCTGCTGTGACCTATTCCTCATGTGTCCTGGAGTCTCCACCTCCATTCTGGCCCCTCTGCAGTCTGGCCGTTGCTGCTCCCAGATGGTATTGCTTAGGGACCAGTCACCAGTAGAACACTGTAGTTACTTCAAGGACAGTGAAAATGCTTGCAAAACTGAGTCCGAATAATATATTGCTGGGAACCCTTTCATAAACAGCCTTGTAACGGTCATACACTCCTATCCTCCCCAGCATTACGAAAGCATCATACAATATCAAGCAAAGACTGAATTTCTGGTGTTCCTACACACTGCTCAGCTGGTAAACTGTAGTCATGCTTTTGTCTTGTCAGAGCTAAGAAAAGACTGGGAGAAGTATCACTGGGCTTTAATAAAATTAAGACTGTTTTGAACAAATCAAGGCATTGTTGTGGATGGGCTTTAACTGTTATGATGGGAAAGACACTGTACAGGTATTTTTTTCACCATCATAATGAAGGCTGATAATGCTAATGGGGTAGACTGCAAGGAGAGAATAAAGAACTTGAATGTACTTTGGCCCGTCCCAATAAATCTGGTTGTGACACATAATCATAGAATCATAGAATCATAGAATGGTCTAGGTTGGAAGAGACCTCAAAGATCATCCAGTTCCAACCCCCTGCCACAGGCAGGGACACCTCCCACTAGATCAGGACGCTCAAGACCTCATCCAGCCTGGCCTTGAACACATCCAGGGAGGGAGCAGACACAACCTCCCTGGGCAACCTGTTCCAGTGCCTCACCACCCTCACTGGGAAGAATTTCTTCCTAACATCCCATTCAAATCTCCCCTCCGCTAATTTGAACCCATTCCCCCTCGTCCTGTCATTACAAGACCTTGTGAACAGCCCCTCCCCAGCCCTCCTGTAGGCCCCCCTCAGATACTGGTAGGCTGCTATAAGGTCTCCCCGAAGCCTTCTCTTCTCCAGGCTGAAAAGCCCCAACTCTCTCAGCCTGTCCTCATAGCAGAGGTGCTCCAGCCCTCTGATCATCTTCGTGGCCCTCCTCTGGACTCTCTCCAACAGTTCCATGTCCTTCTTGTGCTGGGGGCTCCAGAATTGCACAGTACTCTAGGTGGGGTCTGACAAGATGAGAGTAAAGGGGGAGAATCACCTCCCTTGCCCTGCTGGTAATGGCTCTCTTAATGCAGCCCAGGACACAGTTGCTGTCTAACTTAAAGAATTAATAAAGTCCACTGTCATACTTGCATATGCAAAATGCCATACTTGCAGCTGCAAACTGTATAAAGCCAAATAATGTTTAAAACTGCCAACAGAAGAACATTTGCTCAAATCTCATTCTGAAACACACCTGGAAATGCTCAATACCAGCTAGGACTCCTTAACTGCAGGGGTGACAGGTATTTATCATTCATGGAAAAAGTGAGCTGTGTCAGAACCCTCTCTTAATATGAAACACTGATCCATATTCTGTTCATTTAGAATGAGAACTGTTCATTCCAAATGAAAATGTCCTGCTCCAGCTGCTACAAGTCTGAAACTAGAAAGAAAGAGTTTGCATTAAATAAATTCTGAATGTCTTCCCATTACTATGACGATAGGATTTTGAAAGAACATATATTTATTTTATGTATTTTGGAAGAACATTTTAAATCCACATGCCACACACACACTCTTTAATCAGAAATATTTACCTGATCCTGAAAATACGAAGACTATCAGTGGGAAAGCCTTGTTATTACAATATAGGGGGAAAAAATGTAACATGCCTCACACAGTTTTTCCTATATGACAATCTAGCAGAGATTTTAGCTTTCTATCCTTCAATGTAAAAATCTAAGTAACAACATTTTTGTATTTGGAATCACAGAATCACAAAAACATCCAGGTTGAAAAAGACCCTCAGTATCATAAAGTCCAACTGAGCACCCTACTCTACAAAGCTCACCCCTAAACCATATCCCCAAGCACCACATCTATATGACAGAGCTGGTGACTCAACCACCTGTTGGGGCAGCCCATTTCAATGCCTGACCACTCTTTCTGTTGCAGCTTGAGGCCATTCCCTCTTGTGCTATTGCTAATTACCTGTGAGAAGAGACCAGCACCAACTGCTCCACAACATCCTTTCAGGCAGTTGTAGGCAGTGATGAGGTCTCCCCTCAGCCTTCTTTTTCAAACTAAACAGCCCCAGCTTCCTCAGTTGCTCTTCATAAGATTTGTTGTTCAGGCCCTTCCCCAGCTTCATTGGCCTCCTCTGGACCCATTCCAGCACCTCAATGTCTCTCTTGTATTGAGGTGCCCAAACTGAACACAATACTCAACAGAGCAGAGTACATGGAGACAATCACCTCCCTATCCCTGCTGGACACAGCATTTCTAATACAAGACAGAGCTTTTGACACTATTTCCCACAGAATTCTCATGGAAAAACTGGCTGCTCGTGGATGGGATGAGCACAGGCTCTGCCAGATAAAGCACTGGCTGGACAAAAGGGCTCAAAGACTGGAGGTCAAGGAAGTTAACTCCAGCTGGCAGCCAGTCACAAGTGGCATCCCCCAGGGCTCTTCAAAAGCCTAGATAGACAATATCCACAGCCTTTCCCTTATCTTGTCATAGAAGGAGATCTGGTTAGCCAGGACTTCAGGCTAACCTGATGTAAAGCATCTTGGCAAGCACATCTGCTGACTCTTTCAGCACTCTGTAGCCCATCCAACTCCATAGATTTGTGTTAAGGTAAGTTAACACCGGTTCAATTGAGAACCATGTCATGTGTAGTGGTTTGGGTGTTACCTGTCCCCCTACATGAATTCACCAGACTAAACACAGCCACCTGGAAGTTAAGGAAGCTATATTTACAGCTTGACACCATTTACAAGCACATATATACAACATATCTATAGATATTTACAATTATATACAAGTTAAAAGTAATACAGAAATTCAAAATCCCTCCTGAAACAGCCAGACTGCCCAGAAGGTCCCCAGCCAACCCTGTCCCCCCACCTTCTTCCATCAGAAATAACCAGACAAATCTCCGTATAGCTCATGTGTTAAATCTGCAGAGATCTGAGGTGAGATGTCAAAAAAATGACAAGGAAGGTTAGGAAAAAATGTTAGATCGGGTTACATAGATTTTCATGCAAAGGAGCCAAGGTAAAATGCAACCAGACACACAGACTGACAGAGAAGTAGTGAGAAGTGAATGAGAAGTCAGTGCCTTATCTTGTATTTTGACTACATATGTCTCTCAGCAGACCAAAGTGATACAGGTGTCACTATTATTTTCTTCTCACAGCCAAGGATTAGATTTCTCTCTTTAAAATATTCCACTTAGCCTCAAACCAGCACATCATGTTCACTTTAATATCTTCACACAAACACATTGTGAGGATCAGTTGAGATGCTTCTATGACATATGTATAAAATAGTTACGCTACTGCAGCTCTAACATAATTTGTATTCCACTTGCAATCAAGATTTTAATGACTTGTATTTAAAAGATGTATAGATATGGTACTTAGGGCTGTGGTTCAGTGTTGGACTTGGTAGTGTTAGGTTAAAAGACTTAAGGGTCTTTTTCAACCCAAATGTTCCTGCGACTCTATGATTTGATCACAGTGAGTACAATTCCAGGGTGGCTCAGCCTTATCTCTAGGAGTTTGTCGTGGTTTTACTGCTGACAGAATGAGGCTCTCAAATGAACTGGAGAAAGAACAGAATTATATTTTGGATAGAGAGATACATAAAGAGAGTTATAGATAGAGAAATCATAGCAAACCCCTTGAAAATTTTCCCCATCCCAAAACTAAATCTACAATCCCCAGTGGTCCAATCCTCCTTCCCCACCCCCACCCCCCAATGCCATCCATCTCCCCCAAAACAGACCTAGCCCTTACATGTTTTGTAAGAAGGGAAGAAGAGCGAGCAGGCCTTGACTTAAGCTTCTAAACAGATAGCAGAATTATGGGATTTTAACCCTATAGTTCTCAACCTGAGACAGAGTTACAAAGATTTACAGCAATATTCTTTGATCATGTTAGTCTTTAAACTAACCAAGATTTGAAGAGTTTCTTGGGGCAAAGAAATAAAAGTTGCCCTGAAATGTCATGAAGGAGGACTAACCAGGGGAGGAGTGTATCATAAAGTGGAATCAGGGCAATAACTGAAAGCTATTTGATCTGTAAACCAATGTCTAGATCATAAATCTGTATGATCATATGCAGCTCAGTGATAGTAGAACACACATCTTGATGATACACAGGGAAACAAGATGTGTATTAGGAAAAAGGCTAAAGTAGCAAAGAGCAGATAAAATACCACATAACAGACTGGCATTTAGTATGAAATAAAATGCAAGGGGGAAAAAATGTCCTTAAAATATAGTTACAGAAGAGCAAATATTTTAAAGGCTGTTCTATATAAACACTTGAATGGATAGTCATATGAAATTACAAGTAAAAATGAGCACTCAGTTAAAATGCATAATCAAATTGTCACTTGTCATTGTATTATTACATAAAATGAATTATCAGACTCCACTATTTTCACCATTGTGTCATAGCTTTAATAATTCCTAGATTTTTTTTTTTTTTTAACTGCAACAGATGTCTGTAGAATATTATTCATTCAAGGCAGCTGCATATCAGCTGCACAGGACAAAAAACTTTAATAATTTTCCTGCATTGTTAATTTTGTCACAGTTTTCATTCTGTTGGATTTTAAATCTTTTTAATTGGTATGGGTTTTAAAAAGAAAAATAATACCAGCTTTCTGTCGTGGATGAGGCATTCAGTCTTTTGATCTTGTTAAAAACAATATTCCAAATAACTATGTTTATTTGTCCTTAAAAAAAAAAATCACGTTCTGAAATGTCAGTTTATATTTGATAGTATGGGACTGTTCTGACTTTAATGAATAATTATATTTTTAAATTAGGTAAAAAACTAATAGCACATTACATAATAATGGATGTGGTTATTTCCTACTCTGTTACATACCATAGCTCAAATATAATCCTTTTCAAATATCAGAAAAATAAGCTTACCCATCTGTAACATGGTTGGTCTCAGCCTTTACAATGGCCCAGATTACACATTCCTTTAGCAACAATATAAATGTTCTCTACACCGTTTTTTAAACAAAAATAAATTGTGATTAATATAGCAGATAAAATTCAGATGCTTTGGTCCAAGACTCTACTGCAATATCTTGTTATGCATATAATAGAGCTTCTAACACATTAAATTGATTTTAAACACAATCTCTGGTGGTCTGAATATCTGTTGACTTCTGAAATAAACAAAAAACTTAATGCTGATGGCATGAAGTTACTTTGAAAATTAATTTAATCCAAAATTACTCTGAAGGGTTATACCTCTTTGGGATTTAGCCCCTTCCAAGATAACGCCACAGCAAATATGATAGAGTTGGTCTTCTAATTCTAACCAGGCAAGCAACCCACAAAATAATAGTTTTCACATCTTTTTCTTCTGTAACTGAAGACTGGGAACTCAGTGTTCTCAGTGCTAAGTAAAGACAGCATTTCCTCTTCTACAAAAATCAATTAGCCTTGATTGTGAGAGTAGGGATACATTTATGTAAAGGTGCAGGAAAAAAAAACCACAAATATTATGAGTGGTTTAAGATCTCTCAATAATTAGGGCAATAACGATTAAATTAATTTACAAAAGACTGTAAGAATGTTGACCTAAAATGCCTTTAAAGTGACAAAGATTAATTCTGTTACATAGAGGATGCTGAGACAGGTTCACATACAGGGACAGCTGATAGCATAAAGCAGCTTTCATGTTGAGTGCTAGTTCTGGGGAAAGGGATAGTGGAGAAGAGGGAGAAAAAGAGCTCCCAGTTGCCAGCTGAGAAAACAAGGTATGTCAGACCCTTTGATGATCATTCTCTGATGAGCAGGTACTGCCCACTCACCTTCCCTGCAATAATACTTCAGGACCACCTTCAAGCTGTGCTGGCTATTTCTGCATACGATGTCATCATTGATTAGGGCAGGCACCGAGTGCGGTGTGCTGACCAGTTGGTAAGCTGTGTGCCATCAGTCATGCATCTCCTCAGGTCAGTTAGCCACTACAACCACGGGGTAGGAGATAGAGGTGTGAGGGGGTCCATTTTGGACAGTGCTGGTCACTTCCCAGGAGAATCTGCCTCTTCACAGCAGCAGGCTCACTGGGTGAGGCCCTGGAAATAATAGCATTGGAATAAGCATGTAGGGGCATCAAGGAAAAAGAAGGAAGGCTGTGGAGCAGCTTGGGGGCAGGAACACACACCTGAGAGGAAAAGGTAGGATCCGGAAAAGCCAGCAGGAGACAGCTGGTGAAACAGAACAAGGAAGGCATCTAAGGCACTACACTAGAGAATACAGATCATATAAAATAACACAAATCACTTCCAAAACCTTTCTCCACATTACTGCACATTTTAAGGCTAAGAGCATGAAACTGCCTTGTATTATATAATGCATATGAAATAAAATTTACAAACCACACGTGTCATCCTGTTCTGCACTGAATCCACACATTCCATTCACAGGCTTCTTTCCATGCCCCTCCCACACTAAGCCGGGGGCATACCCTCTTTCTGCCTACTTATGTTACAACCAGGGTATGATATGTTGCTTATTTTATCTAGATTGAGCAAAATTAGCACCTTTACTCAGAGGTACAAAGAATGTGTGATACTCATTTGTCTCTCCTAATTATATCTCCTGGAAGCACTAAAATGCAATGCAATTCTTTACTCAGTTTAAACTCAGGCAACATCTTTCATGCAAACACCATGGTGTACACCGCAAACATATGTGGAGTACCCTACCCCATACTTCAGAGTAGAGTTTTAGGTACTTCATACATCAGAGGTAAGGTTAGGTACCTCTTACTTGCATCTTTTTGTTTAGGTGATCTTGATTATTTTTCTTCTATTATTTTCATATGCTTTTAAAATCCTTCTTGAATCAATTTTTATATCTAAACTTTTGGCTTCTGTGTCATTCTGTGATGACAATTTCCTTTGTTACATTATACACTTTGTGAAAAGGTGTGCTTTCAACTCACTGTTGGGTTAACATCATCTGCTGTCACCTGGCTTTTGTATCATGAAAAAAAGTACGTACACAATTACTGTTGTTGTGAATGATATTTTAAATTTTTTACTACTCAGTCCTCTGTCATGCAAGCTGAGGTGTCCTGCTGTGTTTTGACAATCTCTTCCACGTGTTGGATCAATCTTGCTACTCTCCTCTGTCTTTTCTAATACTCCTTCTGAAATGAAGGAACTAGAAACACACATTAAAACACAATTCCAGACTTGTTCAGGTAAGTAGGAAAATCACACATTACTGAGAATAAATCAGTAATTCCTCTTCTAAGGTTTCAGGTATATCCTAATAGTCTCCTGTTTAGGCACAATATAGAAGATACTTCTTCAGTAGAAATTAAACTGGATTTTCCAATAATCTTGTTTCTCTTCCCCCTCCTTTACCCAATATTTTCTTTTTGACAGATCACAGCTCCTAAATAAACCAGTAGAATTTATAATGGTTCCTTGTTCAATGAAAACAAAAGTAAAGAGTTAACAGCCAGTTCAAGTTTTGTTTCGTTTTCTCATGTTAGTTTATTAAATTAATGTTCTTCAGGGAAAGGGAAAAACAAAGTATTCATGTGACACTTCAATGTGGATGATCTAGGTGCCAAAACATTAGACCAAGATTTTTCAGGTCAGTTAAATCAATGAGCCAGTATGGTCAAAAGCACATAGAGGAGAATTTATCTCATTGTAAAGGAAACAATTCAGCCAGCTGAAAGACTCCCTGAGTTCACTGCCTCTCCACTGACTATAGAAGGAGTTCGAACATGTTGTTCAGGTGAAGGTTCTTACTATGAAGACACTTAAAATTAGAGCAAATCAAACTTCACTCCTACATTTTGTGCCTTGGTGTACACTTGGATTTAAATAATATGGAAAATCTGAGCTAAAATCAAGACATAGAATAACACATGAACTGTACCATGGATGTCTGTTCTCAGTTTTCTTTAGCAAGTGAGGAGAAAATATTTTCTCTGCCTTGTAGAGATATTCTGAAGCAAAAACTATTACAATGAATGGTAAAAAAAAAAAATTGTGGCCCATTAAAATACTTCTTTATAGACAAAAAGGACAAATATTTTAGGAAGCCATTGAAATTTCTATTATTTTTCCTAGTCTTTGCATGTTAAATAAAAGCTCATATAACGTCTATTTAGATGAACACTTACTGGTTACCATTTATCAAATTTTCCATTAAAAGCCCTATCTTACACAGCTACCACAGAGCATAGTATTATAGTGTTCTTGCTTGTCACTGCGAAGAGAGACAAAGCCAGCAATCTAGTAAATTTCAATGCATTCTTGAAAGTATTTTTAGCATAATATCCTGCATTAGGGCTGGTTAAACCCTTATTTATGTTCTTTAGCCCATGCTGTTGTAACAAGATACTGAAGAAGGAGAAGTTTTTGTCTACTGCTTTCTTGTCTAATGCCACATGGGACACACCACAGTTTATCACCCAAGATTTTAAGATTTCATGTTTTAAAGTCTAATCCTGTTCAAAATTGAGTGCAGTTTCAACCCTGAAACTGTTGTACTTGTGAATCTAAACTACAAGAGAAGAATTCAAATGTTTTGTTCAAGAGAAATGTTTACTAAGACTGTTAGTTTAGAAGAAAGAGTAAACAAAATATATCTATTGTAAGCTCCATAACATTTGAACAGTTCAATAAAAATTCTGATAATTTCTAATACAAAGACATTTATCTTACTTCCCAGTGTCTCTCTCTTGGTGGTCTCTCAACTAAACCCCCATTTTTTATAGGTAGTTTTCAGATTTAATATTCTAATTGCCTAGGACATGTAGTATCAACTAAAAGAAAGAGCCTGTGGCATCCAAAGACCCTTATATCTCAGTCTTTTATCCTCTGTGAAAAATTTCAGAGATGATATTGTGAGAGACCTCATCACTATATCAGTTATGTCAAAGATTCTTCAATATTTCATAAATGCAATGTAGAATAAGAAATATAATTTGATTGAGGAAAAAGGTGTCTCATTTTTTCTTTATCACTGTGCCTTTTGGATTCTTGCCTATTTCTACTCAGGGTCCTCTCTAACCTTCTGTAAACTCTGGACAAATTTTTCAATTTACCCTCAATAAAATCAAAGGTTTTAGAGGCTTCTTTGATCTTCCCTGAACCTGGCTGAGCATAAAAGTGCAAACATTTTGGATCCTGATTTGCATGTCAGCTATTCCAGCATGACATATCAAACAGTATCAAGCTCATTCTGCCTTTGAAGCAATAGGATTATTTTTTTTCATACTGTAACTATATATAAGCTGGCAGACTAAAGTCTATCTGTCACAGCAGGGCAATGGTTAGGATATAAATGCATTAGACCTCCTCTTCTTTGTGCTTGGAGAGTCTGGCCTGATTGACTTTGAGAATTCCCTCCAACTGGGCCTTACCTGCATTAAAATGCAGAGGTGTGCCTTAATTCCTTCTGTGTTATTCTGCAGCTTTGCAAGGAAACACAGTTCTTGGTCCTGCTTTTTCAGGCAATCCATTACAGAACTACAAATTGTCTGTGTCAGCGGATAAAGGTCAAGAAAACAAGAGACGGGTTCACAAATACCAGAGTAATTACAAGTCTGACCCCATCTGATTTCCATGATTTCCCCTCTTTCTCTCTGGGCTTGAGGCTGCTGTGTCAAGTCTAGCATCTTCAGCCCTTCCAATGTGCATTTTGTTCCTCCAGTTTGCTTTTCTCTGGAAGACAGCAGTACACTTTACATTTAGCATTTATAAGTAATGGAGCATGGTGAAAAAAGAAATATGCAAGAAAAAGATATTTTAAACTAACAAAAAGTTTGCCTAGGTCATAGATATCTTCCCACATGAAGAGGCTTCTAGTCTCTGTCTTTCCTACATCTTTCAGACCCTCCCCTTGGTCAGACTCCTAAAGATCTGGGCAGCATAGTCAACTCTCTTAGCACACAAACTAATTACCTATCAGTGTAGACCAACAAGGCACTGAAAGAGCATTAACTCACAACAAAGTTACTAATTGCATTAGTAGCTCTTCTGTTTTTCTTTAAAACTAGCGATATTGATTTATGAGAAACACTACTTGTAAAATTGTTACTTGTTTAAGGCAAAGTGGAAAAAGACATAAATACCCAAAGATTTTTACCCTGCGTTTCCTGAAGCGCATCCCTGTGCTGTATGACACCAATTTAAACCTGGCAAACATACAAAAATTATACCCAGCTGAGAGAGGAATGATGTGGAAAAGTAACAAAAACAGTATCCAAAGCAGTGAAGATACTCTCATTTTGCTGGCAGTAGAATAATAATTTAAAGACAGTTTCTCTATGCTCTAGTTTGGCTAAACAAGCAGAATTTTCTGAATTTAACTCAGTGATCTATATTGAGTCAAATGTGGTTGAAATTGAGCCATGTACATGAAGGAACCAAATTTGTGGATTTGCTTCATGTGGACTCATGAATTCAATGAGACACTACCAAAAAAAATTACCCCAAAGTAATGGTCCCCTAATAATCATAGAATAAAATAATTTAGGTTGAAAAGGACCCTTAATATAACTGATTTCAAATATTAACCTAGAATTGCCAAGTCCACCACTAAACTATGTCCCTATCTGACACATCTATGTCTCTTTTAAATACCTCCCTGGGCAACATGTTTCAATGCTTTACAGCTCATTTAGTGAAGAATTTTTTTCCTCATATCCAGTCTAAACCTCCCTGTCACGGATTGAGTTGAACCTGCTGCTGTTATTCATAGCATGCTGCACTCAAGCCAGCTTCAAAAACAAAAGTGCTAACTGGAGCAAAGTTATTAGGGGGCTTGAAGTTCAGACTGCATCCTGGGAGGGTTCTTGCTCCAGGCTTGCTGCTTCTGAGTTCTGCATTCTTGGGTGCGGGATCATTGTTTTTCTGCAGGCATGGCAGTGGAACAGGTGGGAGTTGGGTAGCTGCTGGTTTTGGCTTTCTGGTTTATGGTGAATTTCCTTCCCCCTCTGTATTTCACTGTGCTTCTTCTGCAAATAGCCTAAGCTTATGAACTGTAATATTTGATTAATTAGATTATTAATAGTTAATTATGTGCGGTGGTTATGACATTTTATGCTATATTAAACTCTTATCCCTTTATTTTAACCCTGAGTTGTGTGCATTACTCCTCCCCTCACTTCTGTGTTGGAGGAGCAGGCAGGTTAGCCCTTGGGCTAAGCCATTACACTCCCCAGCACAACTTGAAGATGTTTCCTCTTGTCCTATCATTTGTTACTTGGGAATAGAAATCAACACCCACCTCACTACAATCTCCTTTCAGGTAGTTGTAGAGTGATAATGTTTCCCTTCATCCTGCTTTTCTCTAGGATGAATAACTCCAGTTCCTTCATCTGCTCCTCATAAGACTTGTGCTCTAGACCCTTCACTAGCTTCATTGTTCTTTGGACACACTCCAGCACATCTACCTCTTTCTTGCAGTGAGGGGCCCAATACCGGACACAGTATTTGAGATAGAGGTTCACCAGTGCTGAGTACAGAGGCACAATCACTTCCCTATTCCTAATCTACGCCTAACTACTACCCTAATGACCACACTATTTCTAATACAATCCAGGATGCTCTTGGCCTTCTTGGCCACCTGAGCACACTGATGGCTCATATTCATCCAGCTGTCGATCAACACTTCAAGGTCTTTCTCTGCCAGGCATCTTTCCAGCCACTCTTCCCCAGGCGTGTAACATTGCATGAGGTTGTGCAACTCAAGTGCATCACCTGGTTCTTGCCCTTGTTGAACCTCGTACCATTGGCCTTGACAGCCTGTCCAGATCCCTCTGTAGAACATACCCTCAAGCACGTCAACACTCCCATCCAGCTTGGTGTCATCTGCAAGTTCACTGAGGGTGCATTTGATCCCTTCATGCAGATCATTGATAAAGATATTAAACAGTACTGGCTCAAGTACTGAGCCCACTTGTGGCTGTCCATCAATTGGAATTAATTCCACTGGCCACCACTCTTTGAGTTCAGCCACTTGAACATATCTTTAATCATTTTAAACACTTTCTTAATATCTAGGGTATCAAAGAATACAGAACATGTGAAAGTTACAGTTGTGCACTTAGTTTGAAATCTGCAGAAACAGGAGTAAAACTGGGTACAAATATTTCTAAATGGTGCCACTGATATACGAAGTTGAGCAGACAGAGGCAGACAAAGCTGCACAGGAAAAGCTGTTGTTTTTTTATGTAAAACAATTACTTCTAAAACTTATTTCTTGTGGAAAATAATTCCTTTGATGGTTGCCTTCTCTAATCTCTACAATCGTCCTGGATTTGGAGGTTTTATAAGGGAAAGGAACTTCAAATAAGATGGAAGACAAAAAGTGAAACTGAGTTCAGAGGTTGAAAAAAATATGTATATTCCTTACCCTCTGTCTTCTTCAGGAAGATTCACAACTTCCACTCTTCAGAAAGCAAGTTACTTTTGTTTTTTTGTATCTCCAGCTTTGATCACTGTCAAAGCATTGGTAACATCACATATGGAAGCAAGGTAAAGGCAAGGAAATCTTGTCTCTTAACAATATACTATAATATTCTTATCAGACAGCCAACATGCTATTTACCCATTTATCATTACATCTGTCTCTTTCTTCTAAACAGGAATAGAGTATTCATTCTGGACAAAGCAGGGTAGCATTTTCTGTGATCTTTTTGAACAAGATTAATCAAATTGTATTTGTATTTAATAGAATATTATTATGAAATTCATTATTTTCTGTTTATTGACCTAAATATATGGATGCATTTTTAATCTGCATTTGGCCTCTTTCTGTGACATAAGAATCATCACAACTTTATCATCAGATTTTCTAGCATACAGTAGCAGTCCTGATGGCATTCTACAAAATGTATTACCACAAAAAAAAAATTCCAAGGATTCTAGTGCCTACTAGATGCCAGGAGACTGATTTTGCCTTCTTAGTGTTTTCTTCCGTCAGAAATCTGCTTTCAGTAAGTGATTCTGTAAACCTGGCCAAGTTCTTTGAAGTTTCATTGAGCTTGTATTCCTGGCTCTCTAATACTTCTCAAGTCTATGATCTCAAAATAAAAGCATCCTAGACAGTCATTCCATTCCTTTATCTACTGCGGAGACATATTTTGTTTATAATCCTTTTTCACAAATAGTACCAAAATGGTCCTTTGAAGTACTCCTGGTGTCTCTTTGCTTGTTACCTACCAACTCAGATGATTTTGCTAACACAAAACTAACTTTTACTGGGCAGATATGGGGAAATAATTTTGATATATCTGATTGCACTTCCATTTCAGTTTACCATTGTAGATTAGGACAAAGGCTATTTCACCTCTTGAATGGAAGCTAAGATGTAGCATGCTATTTGACATATTTTGCAGCTGCTACAGGTGGAGTACCCTATCTTTGCCTTGTCAGGTTGGTGCTGAATTGGCCCTGAAGCAGATCATGAAAAAAAGTAATCTGAGTATAACTGGAATCAAATTATGATATTGTTGATACCCACCTAGCAGAAACAGTGCATATTCAGAGTCTTAAGTACAGTAAAAAAATGAGAGGAGTGTTACTCTTTACCATTAAGCTGCTTTACCACTTTTTAAACCCATACTAAGTAACTGAAGTCTGCAGGGACACACCTCTCTTTTTACATGAAGTGCTGTGCAATTCTAGGTTGTTTGTATTTTAAGATATAATTATCTAGGACACAAAAACTTAAGCATGCAACACCAGTTGCCTCATATGTGCCTGCATCAGACGTATGAACAATCCACTCAGATCTGAGGAGAAGCCATGACAAATTCTCCAGTTTTTAACAAAAGTGCCTTGGCAGCCTGTAAGTGTAGGAAGACTAACATGCAAGCTTATTGAAAAAGGAAAGGATATTCCCTCAGAAAGCACTTCTCTTTTGCCTTAGTCATGGAGGAAATGTCATTGTCTTCACTTTTTCCTGACAAACTAAGTAGACTACCTTAAAAAAAANAGTAATGGCTGGAATACCTGGGAATCATATACAGTGCAGGATGTTTTGCAGAACTGTATCACTGTATCACAAAAGGAGGAAAATTACTGCCCAAAAAGGAAGCAGAGTTCTGCTTTTATTGCTGAAAAGAATACTTAAATAAAACCAGAAATAAGTAGGGTTTATCACAAGTAAAAGTGTAATAGAAGTATGGCAGTTTTGTGCTACCTGATATTTGCTAATTTTTGTACCCTAATTAACATTTAAAAAATATCTGGACTTCTAGGCTAGGCTTTCTAAGTGCATTTGTATAACATTAAAGGCATATATAGCACCTCAATACTTCTTTAGGTCTTTGACCATGACTGTAGTTTTATTATTAAATATTATTCGGTGAAGTTATTTTTATAGTATTTTGTTTATGTAATGGACACAAGAATAAACCAGCTCAATACTCATATTTCTAGCAGTTTCCAATTTCATGCACTAAAAATGCCCAATCATGCTTTCACTGGAAAATAAAATGTTTCTTTAAAAAACATCCCATCAGAGTACTTCACTGCTTCTTGCTGAAGTAAAATTACCTGTTTACTTTCTGCATATACACTGCTAAATGTCCTGCTGATAGCAGCAGACGCACAGCCGTGAGATAAAATTTTGTTTGTTTGCTTTTTAGAAATTTCTGAGTGTAACATAGTATTCCCACAGCCTTCTTTGCCTGCTGAGGATGAGACTGAATAGAAAGTATTATGACTTAACAAATGCTTTTATTATCCAGGGTTTCAGTGCCATTAAGGGCTTGTCTAAAAACTACGGAGCTGTAATGGAGCCATTCAAATTCTCTTTACGCTCACTAACTTGGGTATTGGCAACATTCTAGCTATGAAACTCAGACAACATATACAGCTTCTTGACTAAAATTAGCTTATATGTCCCATAACTCTAACACTTAAGTGAAATAAAACTGCAGTAATACAATACACAGTAACATAATGTAGTAATGCAGTTTCAGCTACTGTATTCCAAATTTCCTTTTAGCAACAAGTTCCTTCATGGATACTGTGTAGCGCCTATGTAAAAACGTCCCATTATCCTGTATATAAGCTATATACGCATATATGAAATGCATCAACCACTGGGTTATGCATTGTTAGTAAGGTGCTATGATTTTGTATCTCTATGTGAGTGTACATACACTGACTAGTACTAAAGGGCCTCATTGTAATCAAGTGTTAAATAGGAAAAAAAAGTAGTTTCTATGCATGTGGCTGTGAACACATTTATAAATTATTAGGTCAAGAATTAATTGATAAAGATCTATCAAATACTCATTTATCTTGTGTTTCATTTCCTCCCTTTCTCTCATTTCTCTAGCTAGCAGTTACCCAGGTTTTGGTCAGATTTTTTCATCTGGCTTTATTTCAATCTTTACTATCACCACCCTTCACTCTTGAAGCAGCTCCTCAGAAATCCAAGAAGACATTCTGATTGATAACGTGCAGAACGTTAGGAGCAAATTCATTTCTGTTACACCCATGCCAGCCCACTGACGTCAAAGGGGCTACACAGTAGCAGGCAAAGGATGGGAAGGGAGCCTAAGGGCTAAGTATTTCAAGGAAGGAATTCCTGACTTGTGACCTTAAAGAACAGAAGCTTTCATAAATTATTTCTCCTGCTGCTGGATTCTTCCCTTAATAGCTTGCCTTTGATGAGTAGCCACCTTCTTTTTCCAAACAGGGAAGAAGGGAACAGCAGGGAAGAGTGGAAAAATTCAATGTTTCCCTTCCTTCCTTCTTTAAGCAATATGCAAAACTAAGGTGAAATTTTGAAATTGCTCTTTGGTCATGTACTTCTCATTACAGATGGGGCAAAGTGGTGGCTAATTGATAGAACTCAATTTCAATATCAGTATGAAAACCCTCCCACATCCAGTTACACATCGATAACCATTATATGACTCATTCTGCCAGGATAATTAGTTCTAGAAATGTCACTCTTGCACATACACTTCCCAGATCAGACACATCAGGGCAGGTCTGTGTGATCCAGCATGGCACTGATACTTCACATGGCTTTGAATCACAGTTTTAACTTCATGTATAGGAAATTCAGCTACACTCACCTTTCTACAGTAACATTGAAGAACACTGGTGATTGTAGCCTAATTTGAGGCAATAAACTGCCAGTAAATTATTTTAGGAACCAAAAGAAAGAGGCAAACTCAAGAAGGGAAATATTTTGTATTCTCTCTTTTTACCTGAGGATGTTAAAACACTAGTTGTGGAGGATATAAATCATGAACTTGTTACAGTTTAGCCCTTCCTTTCTAACACCATCCAACTGTGCAGAAGTAGATGATCAAAATGGGACAAAGTAACAGCAGCTTTGACTGTCATAGTGAATGGCTGCTGCAGGACTGTCCTAGAATACATCTCTATTTATAGAGCATCAAATACCATTGGTGGCACTTAATCATAGTATTTAGCTTACTAATTATAGTATTTAGCTTACTACTACATATACCCCTCTTAAATGGTTTCAGGTAGTATTATCCACCTCCACTGGCACTTCACTATTAAGAATCAGTTCTCCTAGAATGATTTCCAGCTAAGGATATCTTATTGTGTCCCACGTTTCTGGAAACTGGAAAGTCAAATTCCCCCTTTCAGCAGCCTCTATCCTGGTCCAGCAGAGACTCTCACCTGCTGACAGGGAGATAACAAATTTCCCTTGACAGAACAGCCTACTCCAGCAGATATCACAGGCTAGAATTAGTATAAATTCCAAGTCAGGACAAAATGTAGTTTGCCTAGCCAGAACTTAAGCCCAGTTACACAGAAACTTGAGCTTCCTCAGAACAAGTATTCTGAGTCTGCACAGGCTTAACATCTAGGAAGAAACTGGTACTTTTCAAACCACAGCCTCCTCATAATATCTGTCCTTTGCCAGGCTTTTCACAGTGTGGATGTTGACTGTCTCTCCTTTCTGCACAGCTGTAAAGGATTTCCTGCTTTCAGAACTGACAGCTTTGGCAAGTATCATGTTGAAGCATGGAAGTTGTCACCATGGTTTATTAATACTTTTCTAAATAGCATGGAATCCATACATTCATTATGTGAAATAATGGTGTGGAATAAAGCAAACTTCCAGTACAACAAAAGCACATATACATAGGAGCAAGCTACTTTCATAGTCAACAAATTCACCTCTGCACTCTCAGCAAGCTACACAAATTTCCTTTTGCTTATAAAACTTGTGAACAGACCAGAATATCTCTGACATTTCCTAAATTTGCCAGTTAATACTTTGGCACACAGACAATACCAGCCCCTGTACCAGCTTGCCTCCCATTTCTGCTCCTCTCCACAGGATTTAAGCTTCTGTAATTCTATATAAAACAGAGATATTTTACAAGCCAACAGGCCTTACTCTGAAAAGGAAAGATGAGACAATGAAGACGCTGACATAATTTTTATTTTTAGTTTTTATGCAACTCTTTTATTTTTATAAGCTCTTTTATAAAGATGTAAATGTTTGTGTTAGTACACCTCTGTCAGGAGGAAACATTCTTCCTTGTATTACTGCCTACTTAACTAAAATAATTTCTAGTAACACACAAATAACAAGCAGGAACAGACTTGTAACAGCAACTTTATTGAAATTAAAGGCAAACTCCCACAGGAAAAAAAAAGCAGTGGCTGTGGCACTACACATTTCATAGCAAGTGATGTGATGGAATTGAATGTTTCCATGGTTGAAAGCTTCAGGGACCTCATACACTTCATTGAGTCTGTCTACAAAATGCTAAGTCCAACCATGTTCCCTCATAGCAAGATTCCCAGTCCACACAATGCTCATCATGCCCAATCCTCTGCAGTGCTCAAGACGGTGAGCCAGACAGAACTGCAGCAAGGGAAAACACAGCAGCATTTTAAAGAAACACTTTTCAAGCAAAGCAGCTGTGGCCATAGAAGCAGATTTTAATACTTGCTACATGCAGATGAAAAAGCCATGTATAGATCATTCATATTGAAAACATTGTCAAAAAATTATTTTGACAAAATTTTATTGAAATATTGCTAGTTTTACTAATCTGAGAGAAAATGCTTATGCCTTTTGGACAAAGGAAATTAAAGAGGTGCAGGATGTGTCACACTCATCTGAGATTTACCTGCAGGAAAGAAAATAATATGGACCACATCTGTTCTGCTTCCATCCCTACTGGATGTGGGGGTAACCAGGAAACCTGGAGAGGTGAAGAAAGGACCTCCTCCCAGACACCAGCCTTCCACCATCACTCCACTCCTGCTGTGTCCACTTTCAGCACACAAGAATGCAGATTCTAAGAATAACCAGGACGGAAGGGAAAAGCAGAACGATGCAAAGGTATGCAGGATGTTTTCTATGGGACAAGACAGACTGCCTGTGACTGCAGTGCTGTGTCCCCTTCTTAAGAATTTGTCCTCTATCTGGTCGTAACTTTCAAACTGGAAAATCTGATGACTGTATCACTGCATCATTTTTTATCTAAGCAAAAGATTAATTTTTGTAATGTTTAATATTTCTGGTCCTTCATGTATTGATTTGTAACTACCCACACTTCCTAAATAAACAGCTATTAAACAAATAGAACACAGTCAGGAGAAAAAACAGATATTCTTGAGAAACCTCAACCATGGGTTTTCAGAGCCCAGAATGCTGATACTGCTATATTTAGTGTCTTATTTGGTGGGAAAGAACAAACCACTAAAAGATTTCTTCCAGCTTTGATTGAATACTGCATCAGAACAAGAGCAGTTTTACAGGTTACATTAAAGTAGCCAGAAAGTTATATCCTTTTTATTTACTATCCTTTTAAAGGATCAACTGTTTGCTTTTATTGCTAGAAAATATTGCTGAAAAGTTTTTCCTAACCTGGAAATAGATTATGATGAGCACTAGTTGTAATAACTAGTATATCTGATTGTTATGGAATATGACAACATTTTTTGTGTGCTTAAAAAAAAATAATTGTTCTTTCTTGATTGTTTAGAGAAAAAAAAGTAGCCCCAAGACATGTAATGTATTTGGAATATGACAATTTCACAGTGTAGAACCGTTACCCAGGCTGATCAGAAAAATTAAATAGGGTGAAAACAAAAAAGTATGTAACAGTGTGAATGAAGCAGTGCTACCAAACCAAAAATGAAATAGCAAACTACTATTCTCTTCCTTTAAGATAACAAAAATAACCTCAAATACTACCCTAATCTTCATCCTGATACTGCACTCAACTCTACAGTCACAGGAGTCTGACTGTGGGAAGTTCATTGCTGAATCAAAGCACTGAAGTGTAAAATAGAGACATAAGGCAAGACGAACATTAATGCAAATCCAAAGTGAAGAGAACACAAAGTTCGAACATCAGCAAGGACAGAATATTATTTGCAATATCTATAGATTACAGCAGTTTCTTTTCTTCCGCTTATTCACTGCTTATTTTTATCCCCCTTCCACTCACCCCCCCC
>VWZI01014866.1:34969-53178 GCA_013396835.1 Psilopogon haemacephalus
TTCTAAATTTTTTTTTTTTTTTTTTTTGTGCATGCTCCCATCTGCAGCCTGTACAAATAGTGCATTCATTGTGCACGGAGCATACTGGAGCATCTCTTCTGCATAAGGTTAATAACCTCCCTTTCAAAGGAGGCTTAAGCATCAATCATGAAATAGGCTTGAGAGTAGCTGCAGTGGTTGTTTTAGAAGATGAAGATGTAAATGAGAAAACAGTATGTTGAAAATAAGGCACTTAAAAGCTCAAGTTGTGGACTGCCATCACCCTCCTGCACTGCTGTTGAGTGTATTCAACAGTCTGAGAGCTAAATGAAACTTTCTGTCCCGTGTATGGAAGTGTTCCTACTTCCTGGATCACACAACTTTCTGTAATGTATGTGTGCCAGTGGACTGTGTCTAGGTAATTGCCTAGCTGTTCCTGATTGCCTTGTATATTTTCACCTGTTGTTTCTTGTACTTTTGCATTCCTTCTGTTTCTTAAGGAAAGATAATTTTGAAAAAAAGTTGCTGTAAGTAAATGTGTTCATCGTTTCAGTAAAGCCATCAAAATCTGGCAAGCTTATGCTCATGTGTGTTGTGGTCTTTTTTTTCTTTTTTTTTAATGGAAGTCTCCATGGTTCAACTACTTTTGAACAGCTACAAAAGTGAAAACGAGTAGGTTGAATGCTGGGCCTGAAACTGACTACCATACATGAGTAGCAGGTGCATGTGTCAGCAGTATGGCTCCATAGTTGTTCACCCAAGCTCTATATACTCCAGCCAGCCTTCACAAGTGTAGATGTGCTTGTCTCTCACTAAAATGCTTTTGAATAAGGGAAATGAGGCTGTGATGCATCAACTTGAGAGTCGGAGGGGATAGGTACATCTTGTGCTTATATCAAAGGAAATTAAAGCTTAGGTTTAATGAAAATATGTACAGAAACTGTTCAAGGATTGATGTCTTAGAATTAAGGACTTTTGTTTTGCAAATTGGTCCCTGGGTTATCTTGAGAACCCTAGCTGGTGGAGGCTGGAAATGGTGAAGTAGCTGGCAGCTCTTACTGGTGGTATGGTATGATAATGGGATAATAAACAGTTGCTATGTGATGTACTAATGCAGTTTTCTAATAGGGTGGTTTGTAAGAATTCTGCGTAGTTTTTCTTACTCCATCCTCTATGTTGTAGGACATAAAGGCCTAAGCTAAATAGCAGAGTCCTTGTCCTAACTGTCAAGGTCCTCCCATTCCTGTTTCCCTTACTGTTGTTGTCCTCAAGTAATACAAAATAGAGCTAACTCCAAGGCCCTGTGGGAATGTAACAGTGACCAAGTGCTGTCAGCTCAAGTTGAAGTCAGTTTCCTGGTTAGCATTTTCAAGTATTCTGTTTTACCTACACTGAGTGTTGGGTTTTTTTGTCTTCCAAGCATTGGAACAGTTCAGTGACATGACTTGAATAAGATACATGTTAGTCATGCTGTAGTTCCTATCTCTTCAAGAAATGGTGTAACTTCTTGGAAGGACAGAGGCAGTGATTTTTCATTCTTACTAAATTTGAGTTCTGTTGTTCTGGCTTGTTATCCTGCAAATTTGATTTGATTTGTTTTCACTTTAGCTCTTATTTCCCTTACCATTACTGCAGCCATGCACAATTTGTAATTATATTGGTGAAGAACTTTCTATAGAAAAGGTGTTTGCTTCACTGAAGGTCAGTGTAGTTTTAAAAAAAACTTATTGATCTTTCAAGCTGTAATAGAGCAATGTAACTTCTCTTAATTGCATGTAATGAAATTGTTTTGTATATTTTACTGGTTCAAGGTGTATGAGCTATAGTAGAGGCATTTTTAAGTAGCAAAGTAGAAACATCCCTATAGATGGCCTTTCTGCTGTGTGGAACCATAGAATCTGAATAAACCTTCTACAATAAGATAAGATTTGACAATTATAATTTAATTTCCTTAGCCAAATAATGGAAAGAATGGTTATGTGCGGGTAGTAGAAAATTGCCTTGGGGAGGGTATGCTGTTTGTTGCATACTCTGTGACATAACCTCTTTTTCTGAATGCTGCTTCTGCATCAGCCAACAAGTTTCTCTGTCGTCTTCTTGGATTGCTTGTGCATTCCTTAGAGGTTGTGTTCAGCTGTGGGAAGGGCCTGAGAATAGCAAACTAGTGTGTACTGTCCTGTAAGTGTCATGCGAAGCCTGCTCTGTGCTCAGTAGTGAGAGAAACTTGTTAGCTTAGTACTAAACAGTACACTTTTTTGGGGGAAAAAACCTACCAAAAAACTAAGCATACAATGGTAATTAAAACCATGTTCATACATGGTTTTATAGTTAGATTACATGGGACACTATGTGATTATTAAGCTGTGATCTGCATGTATAATTGTATCTGCATTATCTTCTTCCTGTAACTTGTTTCTTGCATGTCTTGGAACATCTGAAGTTCTTCCTCACTATACCTAAGAGATGGCTAATAATCTTAAAAAAAAAAAAAAAAAAAAAAANTACAGCAAGTAAAAAGGTGTATGTCTTCTCTATGCTAGCTGTTTCTGGCTGATTGGATATTGCTGAATACTGTGGAAATTTTGAATTTTAATATATATGGGCAATCTGGAAAAAGTCACTCTTTAGCATATGTATGTTTGGACAGTAAATAGTTTGTAAAGGTCTTGGAGTCTGTGGTGTCAGTCTGTTCCGTATTTATAAGATAGCTGACCCTAGTCAGTAAATGCTTCTGCTCAGGTTAATGACGCTGGATTGTACAATAAATACTAATGGGTTAGAAGTCTCTATTACTGAACAGTTATGCATGTATTGCGTAGTATATTTACAGATCCTGCCACTTCACTGCTTCTCCTGTTTCGGGTTCTTCTGTTACTTCAGGACAACAAATTTGGATGCTAAGTATTTGTTGACTGTATAATGGTCTATAAATGTGTGTAGCAACAGATGATATTTACATCCTGAAGGAACAGTGATTTAATACAGTTCTAGACTGCTAGTTCTGCAGATATTTCTGAAAATAAATAAACAAAAGGTTTGGAGGATTTGAATACACAAGTTCACAAGATGCTTTATTTTTCATTTTCATAGAAATGGGTCAACGTGAACCATAGCTTCTGATAGGCATTTTTAGCAAGTTCTCTACTGAATTTCAAGGCAGCCTGCAGTTTTTGATCATTTCTTTAGACAATTTTATTGTTTTTATTGGCAGGACAACTCTAAAACTGTTATTTTAATTAGCTTTCCTTAAGTAGTTTACTTGTATGTGTTGCCTTAGCAAACATGAATAGTGAGCTTCGAGGGTTTGTTTTTTTTTCATTCATCTTGCTTTGATACAGCAAAGGTTGATAACTGCTTTGACCTGAAAGCTGGCAAAATTGTGTCAGTGCTCTGGAATTGTGTCTAAAAGGACAGTCTATCTCAGGTTGCAGATGGGGGTACCCTTGTGTTCCACTTCTTGATGTTGCTCACAGGTTTCTCTCCACTCTTGTGGAGATTTGTGATGGTTTGGTGTGTGGGGGTTTTGTTTGTTAGCTTGTTTGTTTTTAATTCCGAGGATAAAATTTTACAAAACCTTAAGCTTTTTCACGTGTCATGTAAACGTGTTCATATACTTTGCCTGCAAACCATCCTGATTATACATGACATCTTCTTAAGAGAAGCTATGTATTCATTCACAGGTCAGTAGTTAGTACCTTGCTTTTTCTCAGTGTTTGTCCCCGGTATTTAATGCATTTTTGTCGTGGAAGTCGGTGTGTCACAACGTCTTGTTTTGTGTGTGTTGCTTTTTTTTAGACCTGAGATGCCTCTCACCTCTCCCTTACTGTGGGCACCGGTTCTTCCTGGTGTGGAAGATGTGGCAGACTTCACTTATCAGCACAAGTGACTTCGGAATTCCTGGTTCTTCCCCTAAGCGCCATTGCTTTGTTATTCTCTTAACTGCCCTTTTTGTTTTTATTTTGGGGAGAACAGTCTGGATGAAGTGCTGCCTGCATACTTTTCATCCTTTCATTAAAAAAAAAAAAAGGCAGTTTCAAAGCTTTAGTTACCTCAGAAGTTAATTCTCCTGAACATTCAACGTGGCTGACAGGATTTAGCCCGTCTGTAAACCTAACTATTTGCTGCGTCCTGGTAGTGACTCTTGTTCTTTCTGGTTTTGTAATGTACTTCTAAGAAGTTTCATTATAGTCCAAGACTAAAAAAAACCCCAGACGCTTGCTCTTTTCCTCAGAAATTATTTATTGCTGAGGGGGAAATAAACATGGAGAATTGCACGGGCTTTATTTTTTCCCTCTCCATCAATTATACAGTTTACTCAAGAAAATAGGATTTTTCTTTTGAGAATAAATAAATGAAAATAGGGCATTGTGTATGTAAAACAGCTCACTTACAGGAAGCCAGAGTACATATTACAAGCTGGTTGCTATTGACTACAAAATATTGCTCATCTGCACTCATAAAATGGTCTGATAGTAGGACACATTGCTTTTGGAGCATTTAAGTAACGAAATATGCTAGTGACTTAAAATAGATCAAGGACTTCTAACCTTGCTATTTTTAGTATGAAAGATACATGTCTTTTCTGGGATGAGAACTGCATAGTTGCTTTTGTCTTTTGAGAGCAATTTAAAAGTTATACATAAATATATACATAAAATGTGTTTCTGCTTTTATGCCTTTCCTAAAGCACAACAGTATCAATACAGAAAGAAAGCCTTCTCAAAATTTTTGGGAATGGAAATGGATGAAGTACAACTTAGCATGTTTATAGCTTAATACCTCTGGTGACAGTTTCTCATTGATTCTTTGCTCGTGTCATACAATAGTAATTGAAACATGTAGAGTGGCAAGTTGGAATGGAATTTTCTAATGAGAACTTTTATACCCAGAACACACGAAAAACGGTAACTGGGCTGACAAGTAAAATGTTCCACCAATACCATAGCTGGCTACTGGTTGTGCTGTCTAGGTGGGTTTAATAAACTTGCTAACTAGGTTTAAGTGTGACTTAGAAAACAGTTGTGTGGGTTGTTTTAAGGAGCTGTAACCTGATTAACAATGAGATGACTTTGTCACATGCAGGTGTGGCAGGGAGAAGAAACTAAGAGAAAAAGCATGCCACAGAAAAGACTGAGCAGATGTTTTAGCACCTGTTACACAACTGGATTTAACTTTACTGTTTGTCCTTTTGTGGGGTTGTTTTGAGCAAAACAGCCTGCCTCTCCTCATATAAGTACTTTGGGCAGGTTATGTTTTCCAGAATAATGCTTCTTATTCTACTAGTTTACCATTATACAGTATAATGTAGTATTTCTATTTGTACAGTTGTCAAGGGACATTTCAGTTGAAGTTCGTACTGAGCTAAGAGGCAAACTGACACTGGAATGCGATTATCTGCTCTGCTGTAATTGCCATGGCAACAGCTTCAGGTAGACAAGGCAAACCAAGGGTTCTTTTCCTATATTATACAGTCACTTGCGCTTGTGGTACAAATGTCCCCTGAGTCATCATGAAAAGTGTTTCAGGGTTGGTGTGTGTGTTTTTTATTTTTTTTTTTTTTAGTTTAACTTTTATTTTAATTTTGTGAGTATTTGTGATACTGTATTAAAAATGCACTCCATTTTAGGAGGAAATTGGCAGCCTAGCCTGAATTGTTCTAGGGGTCTGAGATGAGCTCAGTGGCTGGGGAGTTTGTGTAGAACATTGTGGAAGACCACAGAGTGATAAAACATGTAAATGTTTTTGCAGATCGGGATGTGATTTCTGTGCACATTCAACTCTTCTTAGCACAAAGAAGAAAGTATTATCCAGCGCTTCCATAGAGAGAAGTTGTAAGGGTAGTTTACTGTTTTCAGGTATTAGTTACTATGTTGCAAGAAAACCAGGTGTGGACATAAGCCTGTAATGACTGTGTTTTAGGATTGGTTTTTTTTTTGCTGTTACTCCAATGCTCTGCAGTGCTTTTCCTGCTACTCATGGTTGCCTCTCTTTAATGCATGCACAACTACATGCAGACATATGTGCATGTTTACTGCCTGAAATTATATGCAGTTAATTGGCAGTTGTGCCAAGATTCACCAAGGATCCAGAGGTGTATTGCTATTTAAGAGAGGAAAAGAAAAAAAAAAAAGAAAAAACCAGCTTTGTACTAGCTTCTCTGTCTGGTTGCTCAGATACTGTGAAACTGTTCTAGGCTGCTTGCTCTTACATTTATCATGGTAGTTACCACAAGCATGAAAAAAGTTTTGTGTTTTTGTAGAGATGCTTTTGCATTAATTCTGCCCTTAATTTTCCTTTTTGAAATAGGAGACTGGATAATTTGTTTCCTTCATTAATTATTAAACTCACTTAGATATGGGGCATGGTGAGGGGGGAATAGTGTTTCTTTTTCCTGGTGGCACCAACTAATCTCTTTGCTTCAGTCAAAAGAGGATTTCATGTAACCTATTTTACATAGAGGATTAAGGACAATTAGGCTCTTCCTCTACTTTGCCACTAAGATAGGGTGTTGTGAAATCCTCTGAGAAACACATCTGTTGATGCTCTAGTGAAGTTTTTCAATATTTGTGTTAGCAATCAAAATAGTTGTGTGTGCAGAAAAATAAACTTGTTTGGGAAGTGCTTGTCCAGAGAGAATTGTGTGGATGAACTGCGGACAGGGAAAGAGTTGAACTATTTACCCAGTACTTTTCTTAATCTAATGCTTGTAATTTATATTTTGAAGTAGACATGTAGATGAACTGAAATAGATTTCTTTATATGAATTATATTAGCAATTCCAGTTCACACTTAACATTTTACGTATCCCTTTACATCTTTTCATCAGGAAAAAACTTTTCACCAGAAGGGCCATCAAGGATTGGAACAGGTTTCCCAGAGAAGCAACATCACGATCCCTAGATACGTTTAGGACACAATTATGTAGCACTTAGGGACATGGTTTAGTGGTGGATTTGGCAGTGCTAGGTTAACAGTTGAACTTGGTGATCTTAAAGGTCTTTTCCAACGTTAATATTTCTGTGATTCAAAGTACTATTAATGAGTTGTTTGCTGAAATTATTGTAAAGTGCAAATGCTATTATCTGCTATCTGTGTTCGTATAACTATTTTATGTCATAATGATTATGTGGCCTCTCTTGAGGTGGTTTAGAATCAGTTGTGGCATTTGATAGCTAGCATTAAACTGCTATACGTGTTGGGAGGTCATTCCAAAATAAATCTATGAAAAATACTGTTGCTGTTGGAACATATATGATGTACATAAGATAGTATAATGATTAATATGAGGGCAGAAGGTGGCTATGTGTATTTGTAAATGGTAGAACTGGCTGGCTCCCATGAATTGTGGATAGTACACTGTGGAGCTACAAAGACAACTCTCAAATAACACTTGCCTCTGAAAAACTGCTCTTGCAGTCCTAGGTTTATTACTAGTCATTACTGATAATCATAGTTCCTTTAGTTTTGTTTCCTGCAGAATGCTAGTGTGGAGAGTTCAAACTAATCTTACTTTTGGATTATACTCCAGAAAAATACATAGTCCGTTGATGTTGTCGTATTCATATATGGACTTGAAGTTGAGTGAACTTTAATTTTTCACAGTCAAAAGCAGAGTTTCCTGAATGAGTGGAGTGGTCAGCTCTGGAATCAAAGATGATTTCAAGGCTAGTTGTGGTCTTACACCTGATGTCTTTGCCTGCTCCTTTTGCTTGATGCTTTGCCTTTGCACACCTATCTTCAGGTGTTTTAATCCTGGTGCCTCTTGGGCTATCATTTTGACTTTGGGTGCATAGGTGGGCCAAGTATAAAATTCTGCTCTTTAGCGGCTGAAATGGCGTACCAATCACTGGATACATTTTGAGTAGAGTAATAACAAATATGGGAAAAATGTTAGTGGGAAGGTTGGTGTCCTCCTTATTTTATAGGAGTTCTTATTTATTTATTTTTAATCCCTTCCCGAGAGGGAGAGGGGATTTAAAATATAATTGCCATGAAGGCTCCTAGAAACAATGTTGCCATTTAATTCTGCTATAATATGTGCCTGTGTAGAAATGCCTGCATTATGTGAAATGTATGTATGAGAGAGAATACTGCAAAGGTAGGCTAAAAACAGTTTATTGACCCTGACAAAACTGAAATAATTAACTGTTATGGTGATGTTAGCAGAAATAAATTTTAAGTGAGTTCAGGCTGGACGTTTTGCTTTGGTCAGAAAGGCTCTTCACACTGTAAGCAGATTTTGATTAATGTTAGTACTTCCCTTATGTTTAATGCTTCACTTTTTCTTCATAAACATGGAAAATATTGAAATATCATTACTGATCGTTTTGTGTATGTTGCAGCTCCTTTCTAGTAAACTTTGTACTTTCTTTTCCCTTCAGTTATCAGTTGAATTAGTTTAACAGTGTGATTTTTAAGAGTTATCTTAATCTTACAAGTTCCTTCCTCCTGACTATCAGTAAGGAATCTGGAAAGCTTAACACTAAAAAATCTACTACTTATCTATGCTTAACACAAATCTCCAAGATTTCTCAGATAACTGTTCATATATTGTTCAAAAAAACCAATATATTAATGTTTAAAAATTTATTGTCTCTTCTTTAAGAATGTTTAGTTTTTTATTCTTTTGTACCAGATTCTGAATACCTCACTACCTAAAACAGTTAAAGATCTTCTAAAGAAGTCCGCTTTTCATGTTAACTTTCAAGTTCTTTGCTGGAATTTCTCTTTTGTACAACAGATACATAGCCACTTTAGATATATAGATGATCTTAAATATTATAGTGGGCAGGATAAGGGCAGATCTAATAAAATTCTTAGCTTTAGTGACAGTCACTTTCTAAGATTTAAAAAAAACACCACCACTGAAAACATACATTTGAATGAAAACATTCATCACAAAACTAACCCACAGGGTTGTGGTAATTTAGCCTGTGAATGCTGTAGTACAGTTAATTGCTTAAACAGTTTTAACTGACTGATTACTATTTACAGTTGTCAGGTGACCAGATGTCCTAATTTGGTAGGAGGTGCCTGTGCATTGGTACTGAGAGAGCAGAGATGAAGGGAAAATTTATAAAACCACCCCCACCCCCAAAAAGCCACTTAACCCTCAAAAACACCTAACAACAAAAAACAAACAAAAACACCCCCTGCATGATCACTTTACGATCATTCATGAGTATGTTGATTTCTTGATGCAAGCTTTTGTCTGACATAAGGAGGTTAAACTTGCAAACCTAATAAATAGAAGCAATAGAAAGGTTTCATATGCTGTTTTGAAGTAGGGCACTGCAAACAGAATCTTTTAGAAACCTCTGTTTATATCTGCTTACTACACTGTGGTTTTACAGCTTCTGTCTTGTTCTGCCCAAAAGGCTTCAAATCTGAAAGCTTTTTTTCTGTAAAAGAAGGTTCTTAAGATGCTGGCTTACTTTTTAAGTGAAACTGTTAACCTTGAGGATTTTATTCTATTAATGGTTTGCACTAACCTCTTCAAAGAGCTCTTGTCTGCATATATGTATTAAATAATTTTTTAAAATATAAAAGTCTTGAGGATAGATTTCTGATGGAAATGTAGAATGAAAATGTCAATATTCATTTGCTATTTTCTTCTATGTAACTGAAGATACTGCTTTTTTTTATTGACAAAATCCAAAGAAAGCTTGGTTGACTCTAACTGATAAAAGTGCAAATACTTGCAAACCTTTGAGGCTAGAAAGAATATGGCATTGTTTTTTCTTGTCTTCTCCTTCTGCCCTCAGTCAGACCACTTAATTTTACTTGTAATGACTTCTTTTTGCCACAGAATAGTAGCTGCTTGGTTAAGTGGCTTTTAGCTGATTTTGGAGTATTACGATGAGGGGGAAAGTGCCGCTGCATTCCTTGCTGCAGATTCGTATCAGTGTCTCTGAGACACATAGGAAAAAAGCTGAAACATGGCCTTTACAGTTCGCAGACATGAGTACAGAGCTTCCCGCTGGTTGGTTAGACCAGCACATAAGCATAAAAACATTTTGTGGTGCTGCTGCTTGTCATATCTTACTTAAGAACACAACACCTTTAATTGGTTTAAGTTGCTTGTTGTATGTGGAAAAGACCAAAACAGATATGTTAAGCTGGCTGATGCGGTGGCATGTATTTATGGCATATATATGTCAGAAAGGACTCTGGCGGTACAGACAGGTTCGCTCACTGGTTTTGCTTCTATTTTGGACCTGGTGTTGGCTTATTGATAGAGACAGCTGTTGTACTTCACTCTGAGTGACAAACCATTGGGCAGTGAGTATATGTGGATGCATTCCTGAAAGTTAACTGTTCCTTTTGGGTTTGATGCTGAAATGGATAAAATAGTAGCAAGTTTCACAGAGAGAAAGAGTACTGCCAAGTGCTAAGTGGGATGCAGTGGTATCCCAGAGTGATGACTGAGTCAGAACTGATATGACAAGTTGCTTACATGCCTAGAACACTGACTTGTTTTGTAAGCAGCATCTGGCATCAGCAAAGGAGTTAATGGGAGAGGAGTGGGACATAACACTACAAAATAAATGTCAAGAAGCTTTAAAATGTACGGAATGAGGAGAAACTTCTAGGAAACTACATACTGGAGGGAATGTAACTTCAGCAAACCAGGAAGTGACTCCAGCCTTTCCTCTCTAAAGTAACCCTGAGATGTACTCTTTCTTGAGTGACCTTCCCAAAGTTCTCACTGCGATCAAAGCATAATGACTTGGGGGAAAATGGAGCAGCCATTATATGCTTAACATTTCCTCTCATGCCTATATTAGAACATGTTTTATTGAAGTAATGATGCTAGCGTAGGTGTTGTTTGCTCAAATTGTAATAGCCTATGGCAGCTTTAATTCTTTCACAGGCATCTCTGGGAGACTAGTAAAGAAAGCTTTCTTTAGTTAAGTGCAAAAGTCAGCGTCAAATGCATAAAAATTGAGGTTTTGTCTGCATGAAGACAAGGTGTACCTGTGTCATTAAGGATATTTGGAATTAGTTTATTCTGAAAATAAAGTTGATATTTCTAAAATAGGTAACAAACCCAGTTTAATACAAGACTAGTCGGAAAATGCTTCACAGTTTTTATCTCTATAAAAACTGAATAGATGATCTGGTGAGATCCCTTCTAGCTTGTATTATTTAAATTCTAAAGTAAGAAAGTATTCTCTTGCCTTTTCTGCAACCATCTTGATTTTCATCTCCAAGCAGGTGGTAATGAGATACGGTAAGTTAAAAACAGATTCTGTGGATAAAGCCGCATAACATCTTAGTGATAACCTTGGAATTTTGCAGGTTGTTAGTTCTAGCAGTAATTATACCAAGTTTGTACATTCATGCTTTAAGATTGCCATAATAGAGGTTCACAATAACTTCCCTGTGTTCATCTGCTCAGTAAAAACTAGTCTAGGTGGCGAAAAGAAGATAACAGCTATGGCCCTCACCAGGTTAAAGTATTTATCTTGTTTCCTTTTGTTCCAATTAAAATTATTGCAGACAGTGTATACCCAGTTATTGTCATCACTCCTTACTGGCTCTAATTGTTCACGTGTTTGTTCTGAAACAGTTTTAATTGATTTTTTTTTTCCCAAGGTGAGTAATTTGTTGAGCTGATTCATGTTCCTTAATTCCAATTATGATAATATATGAGGAATCCCTAACCTTTGTGAAAGAGGGTGGTAGAGAGTAGCTAATTGGGCAGGGAGCTGAGGGTGGGACACTTTTGGAGCCTAAAGTGGCTACATGTCTATAACTTAATTAGGAAACTGCTGGTGTGTGTGACTTGAAAGGCTGGAAGAGAAAAGCTGCTGGACTTCAGTGAAAGGTAGTGTGAAAATGCTTGTGCCTTTGAGACTTAAGCTGGCCTGTCATAGCTTTCATGACAAGATAGATGTGTCACCATGGAGCACTGACAGTGGGTGTATATGATCTGAGAAGTTATTCTGGAACTGCATGTAGATAACTACATATGTGTTAAGTTTGGAGAGTGTGGGAATAGTAGAAAAGTAAAAAATAGCACCTGCTTCTGTAAACTTGGTTAAAGACTTACTGAGTGCCATTACCACAGAAAAAGTACTGGATTGTGACAATGGACTGTAAGCTGTTCTAGAAAGACTTCTTACTTTGTTATGAGCTGACTAGCTCTGGAAAGGTTCCTAGGCCTTAATAATATAAGTTGAGTAAAAGGTAGTGAATTTTATTTGACTGGAAGTAAAACCCCCTTGATCTCATCATACCTGACTTAGGTTTTCTTAAAATAGTTTGTGACATGTTAATGGAATGGGTTTCTATCTCCATTTAAAATACCAGAGAGAAGGAAGGTGAAAGAATATTCCATAGAAGAGAGTGTCCTTGGCTGAAAGAGGAGCTGGAGCACTCAGTAGTATATGTTTGAAGTCATGTATTGCATTGTGTCCTGTGGTTTCTGAGGTGGTGGCTGATGGAGATGAAGCTATAAATACTTCACTGTTCTCCACTTATGTGGTCAGTTGAAGCTTGCTAGAACTTTTATTTAGAGTTTAACCACTAAATTGGTAGATTAGGCCAGAATTCCTGCTTCTCATTGAAGCTTGCTCTTAAAAAAGCAAAGTGAATCTGCTAGCTTAAGTGCTTTAAACAGTGGGATACACTCTTAAGAGGCATTTTCTAAAAGAGAATCTGGAAGCTTTTGACAGAGTGCTCCATGAGGAAGATTTGAAGCGTAATTCTGCAGAAGTTTGGAAGAATTCTTTCCATGCTAGGTTCATCCTTTCTATCAGTGTATATAAAATGAGAGACCTGTCACTCTTTCCAGTAAAAAAGTTTATTTTCATTAGAAAATGTGTTAAAACATCTGATCTTGCTTGGTTCATGGGTGTGCAGCCTGTTAACAGCAGCCTTTCAAACACTGGAGGCATTAATGAAAAGGCTTAAATTCTGAGCTTGGCCTCTTGGTGTGATCAGTACTAGAAAACATGATACTGGAACTTTGTCTTACTGCTGTAGTAAAAAAATCATGATAAAATGTTTCCATAAATACATAATGGAACAAAAGGAGAGCCTCCATACTTTATTTGATGCATGACCTTCCATAGTGACCAAGGATGAGGAAAAGATGAGGTATCTTCTTTGCTTCCATCAATAATAGCAAGACTCCTAAACTGGAAGACAGGGAACAGTATAAAACCCTCATAGACCGAGGGTCAGCCTGACCTCTGTGCTAGGGAAGGTTATGCAACATCTTGAATGCCATCACATGGCATATAAAGGACAATCAGGCAATCAGTCCCAGTCACCATGAGTCTTGCTTGATTAACAATATTATTTGATGACAAGGTGACCTGCTTAGTGAGTGAGGGAAAGGCTGCAGATGTCTGCTTAGGCTTTAGTAGAGCATGAGACTGTTTCCCATAGCATTGCACTTGAAAAACAGGCTGGTCAAGGCTTGGACAGGCACAGACTGGGTATGAGATTTTTTTAATCTCATGTATTTTGGGTATGATTCTATGAAACTGGTTGGATTTCTAATGCCAAGGAGTTGTGGTAATAGAGTTGAGTTCATTTGGCAGCAAATCACAAATAGTGTTCCTTAGGTCTCGGTATGGGGGTAGGTTCTGTCAGTGATTGTGATGAGGGGATTGATTGCACCCTCAGTATACTTGCAGATGGCACCAAATTAAGTGGGAGTGTTGTGATATGCTTGAGGATAGAGAGGCTTTGCAGAGGGATCTGGACAGGCTGGATTGATGGGCTGAAGCTGGTGATAAGAGGTTCAGCAAGGCCAGGTGCCAGGTTATGCTACTGCATTGCAACAGTTTCATGCAATGTTACATATTTCCAACCATGAGTAGTTAAAAAGATGCCTGGTAGAAATGGTCCTGAGGTTGTTGATTGACAGTTGGCTAAATATGACCCATTAGTGTGCTCTGGTAGCCAGGAAGGCAAACAGAACCCTGGCCTGTGTCAGGAGTAGGGAAGGGTGCTTGGCACTTGTGAAGTGGTGCCTTGAGTACTATGTTCAGTTTTGTGTCCTCACTACAAGAAAGGTATTGAGATGCTGGACTGTCTCTAAAGAGTGGCAGTGAAGCTGGTGAAGGGTCTGGAGAACAGGTCACATGAGAAGCAGTTGGGGGATTTGGGGTTGCTTAGTCTGGAGAACAGGAGGTTGAAGGGAGACCTTATTGTTATTTTCAGCTACCTGAAAGGAGGGTGTAGGAAGGTGGGTGTCACTCTCTTCTTCCCAGTATCAAGTGACAGGACAGGGGGAAATGGCTTCAAGCTGTGTCAAAGGAGGTTTAGACGTGTGGAAATATTTCTTCACCAAAAAGACTGTCAAATGTTGGAACAGGCTGCCCAGGGAAGTGGTACCATCACTATTCCTAGAGAGAACGTTAAGATATGGCTTTAGTGGTGGACTTGGCAGTGCTGGGTTAATGGTTGAACTTTGAGATAAAGAACGTTAAGATCACTGTTTAATATACTGATATTTAAGTCCAGACACATCCAGTTCCACTGCCTTGGTTTTCCTTTAGTGCAACTTCAGCTAATTCTACTGTAGTTCCTGTCTCTCTGAAAAGCCTTTATGATAGGTCATTTTCTGATTAAGCCTCCTGGTTCATTGTTCCTCAGCTATCCTCCTCTAACCTGTATTTTTACACTATCAGGTTTCTCTGTGGTTGTTTACTCCTAGCTTCTCTGTTTTCTCATATGCCTCCTTTTTAAGAAGTTACAGGAAAAAAACAAAACTCCTGCCTAATAGAAATTGCCTCCCTCCTTCCCACAGTCTGATGTAGATCATCTAATTCCCAGCTGATCAAATCAGTTGTTGCTGTGTGGTGGGCTCTTTTGCAGGAGGCACAAATTGACCCTTATTTCCTTTGAAGATCCAACTGCCTTTAGTGCTTTGAAAACTACAGTCATAAAAACATGCTGTTATTATCCACCTCAAACTGAACTGAATCATAGGATTGAAAGGATTACACAATACTACTAGATTACTGAATATATTTTTGCATAATTCTATTGTACTAAAAACACTGTGATAACAATCTCCTGTGATGTTGGGAATACATTCTCTCTGTGTGGCCATCAGTGCCAAAACTTTGTTAGTACGTTCTCAAGTTATTACAGAAAACTATGTGACTGTCTTGGCACACTGTGCTAGGAAGAAGTGCAGTTCCTAATCTAGTGGTTATCTGTCTGATGCATGTGAAAGTGGCAGTTCAGACTGGTACCAAAAGAGAATTGAAATCTGGCACTGAGCACAGTAGTGATTAGCTTACAGTAGCTCAGGGTTATGCTCTCCCAGAAAAAGATTGCAGAGTGATTGGTGTTGCAGCCTGGTTGTTTTTAGAAATGCTTGTAGAATGTAAAGGTATCTCTTGAAATTGGTGTCTTACTGTCCTAAAACTGAAGGCTTTAAAAACTTTGGCTTGCTAGCTAAAATGTAAGCTTTGTAACAGTGAGAATCACCTGAAAACACTCCCTGTCAATGTTATTTTGGTCTTGTCCATGTCTGTTTTGGACTAATTTTGTTTATTTAAATAATGATGTGATGATATGGTTGGGAATCTTTTCTAAGTGAAGTGATTGTGACAGCTTCACTTGAAGCAAAACTTAATCTAAAAGCTTATCCACCAGCATGTGGTTTTTAGAAGACTGCTGTAGTTAATGTTTTGTTAGTTTTGTAGAGAGAGCAGGTGGCTGTGGGAAGCATGTTCCTTTGGGCTCTTACTAGAGCTTCTCTCAGAAAAATCATTGTTAGTGTCTGAAACTAGTGACTGATTATTGCTGCAGTGCAAGCTGTAGGTCTATCAATTGAGGTAGGCAATTGTTTTGGTTCAAAAGCACGTTACAATGGAACTGCTGTGCCTGTTACTTTGAAAGATGGTTATATATGGTTACTACCAGGTCCGCTATGTAAAAGCATGGTGAAAAAATAGATTTAAAATAAGGTTGAAATGTTCCTTTGGTGACAGGGGATGGAATACTGAAGATAGTGTGGTACTTGCAGACTGTAGGCACCTGAAAACATTTTATGCGTTGTCTTGTGGAAATCACACTCCAGATTAAGTTCATTAGGTTTGCTGTTCTGAAGGTAGAAATGCTTTTGTAGAGTGGGATAGAGGTAATCACTGCATACATGAAGTTGGTGAACACCTGTGACCTTTCTAGGTTTGAAACATACTCTGTTGGAAACATATATGGAGAAACAAGTTGATTGCCTCTTTGCTTCATTAAAAATGTTCTTACTTTTTTTTTTTCTCTCCAGGTAGTGACAAATGTTCACTTGATGGAAAAGTGTTTGTGTGTTGACCTTCAAGAAAAGAGTTAAGCTGTCTTGTGTGGCTGTTTTTCGTCCTGGAAACAATCAACAGTGGAAGTTGGGCTGTCAGTTTTGTTAGTGTTTCCCAGGTGTTGTCTGCTTGCCAGCATCTTCTAAATGTTTTAAATGTAGCTTTTGTATTTTTCTAATGCATAACATTTGTATGCAGTAATTCTTGTGATGATGCCAGAACAGCCATATAGTAAATATTTAATAAGAGTAGTAAAGATTTCTTGTTCTCAACAGGCTGAAACCTTCCTAATCTAAAGGAAATGAATTTGCCATTCTAAATTATTTATGGAATGCTGCATGTAAGCTGATTGAGCTTGCTTGGTTTATGATACATAGATAGCAAAGAGTAATGGTCTCAACTTAGGTAAGACCTAAATGGTGAAGGTGAGTCTTAAGGCATGATAAAAACCTAAGTAATCCCTCTATGGCAGAGGATCTTTACCCAAGATGGTACCTTGTTGGGATTTCTGTTGCTCTGTGCTTCAACTGATTCAATTTTAAGAAAGTTTCCTTTGTAATTCTTTTTCTGAAAAGCATGAGTTGCTTCCTTAAAAGTTTTAACAATGTAACAATCACATGTTAAAAACATTTTTTTTTAAGATGGCAGGTATGGCTAGCAACTCTCATGGGAGCATGAATTTCCCTTGTGCCTTACCAGTATTCAAATATGACAACAATTACTGGTATAGCTACAACTTCAGTTTAAGGGAAAGTGTGTGAAGCCACTATGGTTGCTGATTTGAGTATCTTAACATTGCACAAAAGTAGCCTTCCTTCTCTGCTGAAAAGCAAAAGAAAAGTATTTAGACAGGATGAGACCATAGAAGGAATGGACAAAAGTAGTGAGTTCTATAAGGTAAAAGGCACCAAAGTTGCTACAGAAGGAAAAAGCCTATATGGATATCCCTCTGCTACAATACAAAGCTTCAAGAACAAGCGCCTTGGATGTTTGATTGGTTAAGGCAGCTTGTACTGGCCCCTCTGTCCTTCCTCGCTGTTACTATTCCATTTCTGTTGAATGCTATCAAGAGTGACAAAACTGATTAGAAATGTGAAGACCACTCAAGAAGATAAGAGCATACACTTGCTTCTCACAGCAAGGGCCAGCCTGTAGAGGAGGCAGCCGTCTGCTGAGAAAGTGCTTCCTTTCAACATCACTGTTTTTATTGGTGTTTTTTTCCCCCTTCTGGGGATAACAGCTCCTTTTAAGGATAGTAAAATCAATTAAAAGAGACTTCAGGGTCTTGGGGCAACTGGTACAGGGACCAGGAGCTCAAGTTTTGTTCTTCATCAGTGATGGACAGGGGAATAATATATAGGAAGAGCTAATGGGCCAATTCCTGGCTCGGGGACTTGTGCCATTGACATGGGTTTGGATTTTACAATCACAGCTTGGTGTACAAGGCCCCAGAGCTTGTGAGCAACAAATGGGCTGCACTTGTGCCAGAGGGGGATAAGGAATGTAGGGCAGGAGTTGGCAGGGCTTGTTGATATGGGTTTAAACTAGGTTTGAAGGGCAAAGGGGTTAATAATCTCATGCCTGCTTGTAACACACAGTGGGGCAGTACCACAGGGACTGAGGGATGATATACTGGTAAGGACTCTCAACTTGTTACCCTGAGGCAAGCTAGGGACAATACACCAAGACATCCCAATGGAATCAAGGGGGTTTTGCCTAAGAGGTAGACAAGGCCAACCTAGCTGAAGTACCTCTATGTGAATGCATGCAGCTTGGACAATAAGCAGGACTAACTAAGGGCTGCTGTGCTGCTGGAAAGCCATGACATAGTGGCTATTACTGAAACTTGGTGGGATGATTCCCACCACTGGAAGATAGGGATAGATGGGTACAAGCTCTTTAGAAGCTCTTTACAAACAAATAGGAGAAGCTTCACGCTCACAGGCCCTG
>VWZI01014877.1:13783-32320 GCA_013396835.1 Psilopogon haemacephalus
AAAGAGGGAGAGAAAAGAAGACAATTTAAAGCTTCAGGAAAGTCCAGTTCAGAGGTCAAAAAGCACAAGGTGCTTTTCTGTTCTTTTGTTTTTCCCAAAGCTGCCACGAAAAGCAAAGAGCAGCAAAGCAGAGGTTAGTACAATCCTGGTTCTCCACCACCATTCTGAGGTTGTTTTCTACCCCAGCTTACAACCAACCTGCAAAATGGCCTTAAAAGTCAAAGATGTGGGCTGTGACTCTGGGGGCATGTGACATTGCTGCCTGGATACTTTGTTAGCCAAGACAGCTCTTGCAGAGCCAGATCCTGCCCCTGCTTCCCCAGATGAGCAATATTACACCAGACCCATTGGACTTCTGTGTGGTCAAGGAATGATGAGGGTGCCCTGGAAGCCAGCATGCTCAGGGAATGATGAGGATGCACTCTAAGCTAGTGTGGTCAAGGAATGATGAAAGTGCACTGGAAGCCTGTGTGGTCAGGGAATGATGAGGATGCCCTGGAAGCCAGTGTGGTCAGGGAATGATGGTGCACTCTAAGCTAGTGTGGTCAAGGAATGATGAAAGTGCACTGGAAGCCTGTGTGGTCAGGGAATGATGAGGATGCCCTGGAAGCCAGTGTGGTCAGGGAATGATGGTGCACTCTAAGCTAGTGTGGTCAAGGAATGATGAAGGTGCACTGGAAGCCAGTGTGGTCAGGGAATGATGAGGATGCCCTGGAAGCCAGCATGCTCAGGGAATGATGAGGATGCACTCTAAGCTAGTGTGGTCAAGGAATGATGAAAGTGCACTGGAAGCCAGTGTGGTCAGGAAATGATGAGGATGCCCTGGAAGCCTGTGTGGTCAGGGAATGATGAGGATGCCCTGGAAGCCAGTGTGGTCAGGGAATGATGAGAATGAAGTGGAAGTCAGTGTGGTCATGGACTGACTCATGGACCGAGGGCAAGACAGAAATATCACCAAGTCTATTTTTTTTTTCCCTCTTTTGCATACAAATTTGCATACAAATTAGTGGATGATTTCCCAAAGTCCCTCTTCCTTAAGCAGCCCCACTGGATCATCCTTGAGCTGTTTTTCTTGCTTGCTGGTGAGGAAGAGGAGAGGTGTGACCCCGTGCACCCTGGCACTGTACAGCTGCTGTCAGGACACATCTGGGCACTGAAGCAGCAGAGCAGGGCCAGGGGACTTTGCCCACTGCTAGGGAAGTGACTGCAGGCTGGATCAGCTCCAGCTGGGAGGGCTGGGCAGGAGCAGAGAGCTTTCTGTCTATATCAGCCTGAATAATTCATCTCAAGTTTTTAGCAGAAGCTCTCCCTGCCCTGCTCAGCTTCCCCTTTGTTAACAGATTGCAACTCAGCCTTGCACAACAGGATTCTTCCTCTGCATCTCTCAGCTCTGCAGCAGCTCAAGCTGGGTGTGCGAGATGGTCCTCAGTTCCCTCCCTTCTCTATGGATGCTCTTTTCCTCTGTTCCTATAGCTAAATTTCAGGTCATTGCTCCTCAAACAGATTCCACCTTTTGTTGTTATTTTTTGTGGGTTTTTTTTTTCCCTGTTGAGATTTCAACTTTTCAGATTGTAGAGAAGGTACTTTGTGGACTTGGCCCCAGACATGGAGTTTGCCACAGTCCACTTGTCCTCCCCACTGAGAGCAGGGGAGGAGCAGAGATCCTTGGGGATCTTGTACATGTATATAACTATCTAAAGGGTAAAAGTCATGAGGATGAGTCTGGGCTCTTGCCAGTGACAGGATGAAGGGCAGTGAGCACAAACTAGAACACAACAGGTTTCACTTGAGCTTGAGGAGAAAATTCTTTGGTGGGAGGGTGCTGGAGACCTAGAGGCCACCCAGAGAGGTTGTGGAGTCTCCTTCCCTGGAGAAATTCTAATCCCACCTGGACACTGTGATCCTGGGCAAGCTGCTGCTGGTGCCCTGCTTTAGCAGGGAGGATATGGAATTACAGAATAGTTTGTGTTGGAAGGGACCTTTAAAGATCATCTAGTTCAGAGGTCCCTTCCAACCCCTACCATTCTGTTATTCTGTGATTTTATAATGGCATAGCCTTGCAGGGCATTAATTACCTGCTGCACTAATTGAATCTATTACTGAGCTATTTTATTTTTCTGTGGCCTCCACACACTGGCATCAGATTCAATGCTCAGTGTGTCACAGCAGAGCCGTGGGTGTGAGAGAGGAGTTCAGCTGAGGCAGGCAGAGGACAGGGCTGTCACCAGAGCTGGGGACCCCATTGCCAGTCTAGAACAGGGCTGTCACCAGAGCTGGGGATCCCATTGCCAGTCTAGAACAGGGCTGTCACCAGAGCTGGGGATCCCATTGCCAGACTAGAACAGGGCTGTCACCAGAGCTGGGCACCCCATTGCCAGTCTAGAACAGGGCTGTCACCAGAGCTGGGCACCCCATTGCCAGACTAGAACAGGGCTGTCACCAGAGCTGGGGATCCCATTGCCAGTCTAGAACAGGGCTGTCACCAGAGCTGGGGATCCCATTGCCAGACTGGAACAGGGCTGTCACCAGAGCTGGGGATCCCATTGCCAGACTAGAACAGTCTCCTTCCTTTCTCCAACACTCTTCCAGCTTCAGTATGCATTCCTTGGTGGTTTTCCATCACTCTTCAACCTTCAGTATGCATTCCTTGGTGGTCTTTCTTCCCCCGCATCTTCAGTGGTTTTCCCTTTCTTCTTGTTTTGTTTTTATTTTATCTTCTTCACTTGTACCCCAGCCCTCAGGACAAGCTGGAAGCAGCTGGTGTCACATCCTGGGAAGCCACTGCCCTGGTCAGCTGGGAAAGGCAGAGCCTAGGCACTGCAATGGTGTTTATGCAACACCCTGGGTTGTTACCTCTTCATCTTGTGCTAGCACACAGACCCCAGCTGAGAGTCCTTGTAAGAAGACATCACCCAAGGCAATTCTCTTCCTACCTGGGAAACCAAGAGGCTAATAGTCATTATTCCCATTAAAATGATGTTCTTGCTGGTTTTCATGGAAGAACCTGAACGAGTACTCAGCACTGCTTCATTGATAGCAGCTATCACAATTAATTCTACCATGCTCACACCTGGTAGTGCTTCTTCCCACCACTCCAAAACAAAGTCAACCCTTTCCCAGGGTACTTATGGGCCACTCTTGAGGAAATCTTGTGTACAGTCAGCTCAAGGACTTGGCTTACACAAGGTGAGGGCAAATCCAGTGCTTGGCAACATAGTTCAGGACCCACTGGGTGGAGTGTATGGCCCCAGTGTTTGCACAGGATGTTCATCTTGCACCTCTTGGTGCTCCACGCATAGTTTTGGAAGCCAGACACTAACTATCCTATTTCTTTAACACAGCTGAGGCATCTTAGAGAAGCCTTAGTCGTCTTCTTTGTAATCTTCTCTCTGTCTCCCCAGTGCTGATGGTGACTTTGCAGTCACTCACCTGACGAAGGCTCACCTCTTCTATGATGGGAGAATCAAATGGATGCCACCTGCAATCTATAAAAGCTCCTGCAGCATCGACGTTACCTTCTTCCCCTTTGACCAGCAGAACTGCACAATGAAGTTTGGCTCCTGGACTTACGACAAAGCCAAGATAGACCTGGTGAGCATGCACAGCCATGTGGACCAGCTGGACTACTGGGAGAGTGGGGAATGGGTGATCATCAATGCCGTGGGCAATTACAACAGCAAGAAATACGAGTGCTGCACAGAGATCTACCCTGATATAACTTACTCCTTCATTATCCGGAGGCTGCCACTGTTCTACACCATCAACCTGATCATCCCCTGCCTGCTGATCTCCTGCCTGACCGTCCTGGTCTTCTACTTGCCCTCCGAGTGTGGAGAGAAGATAACCTTGTGCATCTCCGTGCTGCTGTCCCTCACCGTGTTCCTGCTGCTCATCACAGAGATCATCCCCTCTACCTCTTTGGTCATCCCTCTGATTGGAGAGTATCTTCTCTTCACCATGATATTTGTTACCCTGTCTATCATCATCACCGTCTTCGTGCTCAACGTGCACCATCGCTCCCCACGGACCCACACGATGCCTGACTGGGTGAGGAGGATCTTCCTCGACATAGTCCCACGCCTCCTCTTCATGAAACGCCCCTCCACCGTGAAGGACAATTGCAAGAAGCTCATCGAGTCCATGCACAAAATCTCCAACGCCCCAAGGCTTTGGGCCGAGATCGACGCGGACCCCAACTTCGCTACCTCATCTTCCCCCAGCCCCCAGAGCAACGAGCCGTCACCCACATCTTCCTTCTGTGCCCACCTTGAGGAGCCAACCAAACCTCAGCCTATCTGCAAGTCCCCTTCCGGGCAGTACACCGTGCTGCACCCAGAGCCCGCGCAAGTGACCTGCTCCTCTCCACAACCCTCACGCCACCCCCTGAGGGACACCCAGACCACCACCTCCGTCCTGAAAGGCAGATCGCTAAGTGTTCAGCAGATGTACAGCCCCAACAAGGCAGAGGAAGGCAGCATCCGCTGTAGGTCCCGGAGCATCCAGTACTGCTACCTGCAGGAGGACTCTTCCCAGACCAATGGCCAATCCACCGCTGGAGGCTCTCCAGCCTCCCAGAGGTGCCACCTGAACCAGGAGCAGCCCCAGCACAAGCGCCCTCAGTGCAAGTGCAAGTGCAAAAAGGGTGAGGCTGCCGGCTCGGCGGCTCCAGGCAGCAAGCCTCACAGCACCAAAGAGCAGCATCTCCTGCTGATGTCCCCAGCGCTGAAGCTGGCAGTGGAAGGGGTTCACTACATCGCCGACCACCTGCGAGCAGAAGATGCAGATTTCTCGGTAAGTAGGCAGCCTCAGCCTGCTCCTGCTCCCCTTGGGTAGGTCAAAACTCGTCTGCTAAGGCAGCACCACTAAACCTGGGGGGTTAGACTGTGTGTATGCTTGGTGGGGTAGGCTCAGCCAGTCCTCAGATTGCGGCTTTTGAGCACATGGGCCACTGAAGGCTGGAGAGACTTCAGCCTGGGGCTCTGCAGCCTGGAGAAGAGAAGGCATCGAGGAGACTTTATAGCAGCCTTCCAGTATCCAAAGTGGGCTACAGGAGGGCTGGGGAGGGACTAATGACAAGGTCTTATAGTGACAGGACAAGGAGGAATGGGTCTGAATTGGCGGAGGGGAGATTGAAACTGGATGTTAGGAGGAAGTTCTTTGCAGTGGAGGTGGTGAGACACGGGCACAGGTTGCCCAGGGAGATTGTGGCTACTGCAGGTACCTTGAGCTCTGCATGATGTGATGGCTCATTAGTGGCCTTCTGCTGCAGCAGCTGGCTCTGAGCAGGAAGGTAGAGGTGCAGACCCAGCTCACACTTCCTCTGAAGAGGTAAATACAGTTACAAATAAGCGAGGAAAAAGGAGGCTGGAAGAATTGTTTTTAATGAAGGTGATGATGCAGATACAATCACCACAGGGCCACAAGGATGCTCAGAGGGCTGCAGCACCTCTCCTATGAGGACAGACTGAGGGAGTTGGGGCTGTGCAGTTTGGAGAAGAGGAGGCTCCCAGGAGACCTTATTGTGGCCTTCCAGGATCTGAAGGGTGCCTACAGAAAATATGGGGAGGGACATTTTAGGCTATCAGGTAGGGACAGGACTAGGGAGAATGGAGGAAAGCTGGAGGTGGGGAGATATAGATTGGATGTGAGGAGGAAGTTCTTCAGCATGAGAGTGGTGAGAGCCTGGAATGTGTTGCCCAGGGGGGTGGTTGGGGCCACTTCCCTGGAGATGTTTGCAGCCAAGCTGGCTGAGGCTCTGTCCAGCCTAATCTAGGGTAGGGTGTCCCTGGGCATGGCAGGGGTGTTGGAACTAGATGATCCTTGTGGTCCTTTCCAACCCTGACTGATTCTATGATTCTACCACATCCTTCTCATGTCTCTTGTAGCTCTTCCCCTGCAATGCTACAGGTAGGCTGTGCTCGATAATGAAGGAAGCCACGAGATAACCTGGAGTGAGTCTTCTCAGTGAAGGAAGATCTTAGGTAGCTTTTCCTAGCAGGATGCCTCAGCAAAAGGCAGTTGTACAGCTGTTTGATTGGGAGTCAGTGCAAGTCAATGGTGATTTTTATGCTAGACTTCCTGGCCATGAAGGGTGTCTTTACATTTGCATTTTTCACAGCACTGAGCACTTAGCAGCAGCAGCAGCAAGGAAGGATTAAGTGCTGCTGCCCATTTATGGACTCCTTGGTTACCATAGCTGAAGAAGTCCCTGGAATATATTTGATTTCCCAACAGCCCTTTGGAGGAAGCAGCTGTTTGTTCCTCGTGTTGAGGAGTGACAGCCAAAATGTGAGGTGACCTGTTCAAGGTCACAGAGCAAATCTGTGGCAGAGCTGGGCTGTGAACCCCTAGCTTCATTAGCTGACAGCCCAGCGCTCTTTGCTGGGCTGAAGCACTTCCCAGGCACATTAAACTGGAGGAATTAAACTCTGCTGCCTCCTCCCAGCAACAACTGACAGTTGGTCCATGGATCTTGGCTGATTTTACCTCCCATGCTCCTTCATTTGCCCTACAGGCAACCAAGGGAGTTAAAATCAGTCAACATCCATGGATTTTAGCTCCCATGCTCCTTCATTTGCACTACAGGCAACCAAGGGAGTTAAAATCAGTCAACATCCATGGATTTTAGCTCCCATGCTCCTTCATTTGCACTACAGGGAACCAAGGGAGTTAAAATCAGCCAACATCCATGGATTTTTGCTCCCATGCTCCTTCATTTGCACTACAGGGAACCAAGGGAGTTAAAATCAGCCAAGATCCATGGACCAACTGTCAGTTGTTGCTGGGAGGAGGCAGCAGAGTTTAATTCCTCCAGTTTAATGTGCTTGTGAAGTGCTCCAGCCCAGCAAAGAGCGCTGGGCTGTCAGCTACTGAAGCGAGGGGTTCACTTCCCATTCCAACTGATTCTCTTTCTGCTGGGCTTGTTGGTATCATCAAGAAGCGAGTCAATGAATCTCGTGGGTTCTTGCCTTTTTAAGCCATGATTGCAACTTTCTTTCAAATGACAAGAGTGACTTCAGAAGCCAAACATTTTCCTTCTTGTATCTTCCACTCACTCTCCCTTCTCGAAACGCAGCCATCGTCCTGAGGAGAAAGCTATTTCCAGCACTAAACATCAAAAGCAGAAGAAAAGCAGCAGCTTTGAGGGTTCTGAGCAGACCTGCTGCCTGCCTAGCCTGCAAGCAAAGGCATCAGGAGCACCTCCAGCAACAGGCAGAGAAGGGTCACCCCCATGACCGCCAACACATCAGGCGCTGCAGGCAGAGCCTGCCAACCTGCCAGCCGCTTCCTGCTCTAGCACAGCAGTGGTGGCTGGCATGGCACAAATCAGGCTTTCAGATTTAGGGCAATAACAACCCTCAGATGCCAATCTAGAGATGTACTATTTTCTTTTTCTGCATCCACGTAATGTCAAGATAGAGAGGTCTGGGTTGGAAGGCACCTGGATGATCGTAAGCAAATCCTTCAAGATGCAAAGCCCTCCTTTTTTTACCTCTCCAGGTGGAAAAGGGAACATGAAATAGATTGTGTTGGAATGCACCTTAAAGGCCATCTATTTCAACCCCTCAAGAGGGAAAGTCTCCCCTTTTTCTTCCTTCTAGGTGGAAATGACAAAGAAAAAGGAAACATGGAATAGATTGTGTTGGAAGGCACCTTAAAGATCACCTAGTTGAACCCCTCAAGAGGGAAATTCCCCCCTTTTTTCCCTCCAGGTGGAAAAGACAAAGAAAAAGGAAATATGGAATAGTTTGTGTTGGAAGGCACCTTAAAGATCATCTAGTTCAACCCCTCAAGAGCAAAAGTCCCCCATTTTTTTTTCACCTCCAGGTGGAAGTGACAAAGAAAAAGGCAATGTGATCACCTGGAATTGAAATTTACTCCAAGGAGCAGAACTGATCTAATAAAATGACAATTTATAGGGGGAGGGAAAGAATCGGTGCTTCAGAAATCTGCTTTCATCACGAAATCAAATTGTGGCATCTCTTCATGGATGCCTTCACCCAGCCTGTCGGCAGGCACCTCAGATGCAGCTGCAGCCCTTGAAACACAGCTCACTGTCTCTTGAGTAACATTTCCAGAGACAGGCACCTTCCCAGAATGAGTACAGAGCTCTGCTGAAGTTTTTTTGTCTTCTTTTTTTTTCCCCTCCCCCTAAAGGACCATTGCCACAGGGGCTGTGCTTCTAAATTAAAAGCAAATAGCTCGCTTAATTAAGTGCTCCGGCAAAGAGAAAAGGGGAAAGGCAAGAGGCAGTTGCTTTGCTACTCAAAAGATAGCTGCAAACAATAAGGAGCAGAGTGGGACACTGGCAGGGGGGAAATGCAAGATGGGGTTGTCCCAGTGCACGGCAGAAATGCCCATCAGACATTTAATTACAGGCTGAAAAGCAAACCAAGTTGCACATCACCCAGCAGCCAAAATAACCAGACAGCAGCAGCTCCATCTGGAAAGCTTTGCTCTCCTCATGCCTCTCTGCATCTTCAGGCTGCTCTAATAAGAAGACTTTGATTTGAAGATGATTTAAAAAAAACAAAACGGGAAGGGAACGTAGCTGGGGAGGGGACCCAGGGGATAATCCAGCAGTTTATTTTTAAGCAGAGTACAATCAAACCTCCTGGGACTGCTCTAATCTGTGCTGCAGGCTCTGGGTCCTGTAGGATCAGATGTCACAGAGGTACCTCGACCCTCCTCATGTATCCTGGGGTAGGATGTTCTGGTCTTACTGCTACAAGGAGCTGGGAGAGGAAAAAAGCTGCAGATTCCTTTATTTTCCAGGAATTTGGGAGTCAGGTGGCTCCTGGCCTTGATCCTTTTCCAGAAATAGTTTTGAGTGAGCCTCTTAAAAAAACTAATCAAAACCCAGCTCAGGACATGGGGGTGGCAGATGTTGACATCTGCAGAGAGGTTGCCAGAGAGGCCTCTGTGGATCCTGCTCCATGTGAGGAGCTGGGCCACAGGGAAATGCTACAGTACTGTCAGAAAACAGAGCAAAAGGGGGAACAAAATCCAAATAATTGTCTTTTCCTCCTCCTCTTTTGTTTTCATTGTCTCTCCATAATTTCCAATTTCATCCTTTGTGCTCTCGGGCTGGAGCTGGATATTGATTTTGCAAACATCTGATGCACTCCCATCCATCCTGGTGGAGATGGGCTGAATATTTATGCACAAGGCATTGTTTTTGAAAGCAAATTCCTGCTGAACTTTTCAAGCTGTTCCTCTTCTCCCATTTCTTCCTCCTTTTCTCAAAGATGAACTCAATCTAAGTTTCATTTCACGTGACCCAGCACTTAATTTGCTAGCAGGAATACTCAGGGAAATCTTGCTCTGCCTCTAGGTGACCATGGAAACATGGAATTGTTTGGGTTGAAAAAAGACTTCTGAGCTCATGAAGTCTGACCATCAACCTAAGATGACCACAGTCATTAAACCATGTCTCCAGGTGCCATGTCCACACATTTCTTGAACACCTCCAGGGATGGTGACTCCACCACCTCCCTCAGCAGCCTCTTCCAGTGCCTGATCACAGAATCACAGAATTAACCAGGTTGGAAAATACTCCTAGGATCATTGAGTCCAACCTATCACCTAACCCTTCTCATTAACTAACCCATGGCACTAAGTGCCCCATCCGACCTCCTCTTAAACACCTCCAGGGATGGGGACTCCACCACCTCCTCGGGCAGCCCATTCCAATGCCAATCACTCTTGCTGTGAAGAACTTCTTCCTAACATCCAGCCTGAACCTGCCCTGGCACAGCTTGAGGCTGTGTCCTCTTGTTCTGTCACTGGGTGCCTGGGAAGAGCCTAACCCCAGCTGGCTACAACCTCCCTTCAGGTAGCTGCAGAGAGCAATGAGGTCTGCCCTGAGCCTCCTCTTCTCCAGGCTGCACACCTCCAGCTCCCTTAGCTGCTCCTCATAGGTCTCCCTTAGCCACTCCTCATCACTCCTGCAGGAAACAAGATTTTCCTCATCTCCAACCTAAACCTCCCCTGACACAATTTCAGGCCATTTCCTCTCATTTTATCACCTGATACTAGGAAGAAGAGCCCAACCCCCACCTCACCCCAACCTCCTTTCAGGGAGTTGTAGAGAGCAATGAGGTCTCCCCTCAGCCTCCTCTTCTCCAGGCTAAACAATCCCAGTTCCTTCAGATGCTTGTTTTCTGGACCCTTCACCTCCAGCAACTCAGTGTCTGTCCCTTCCATTTTGGGGTTCTGTGGTTAGTGCTACATTATTTTGTACTGTGCTTTTCACTCCTGACCCAGCCCAACCTTCCTGGCTGCTCTGGGCACGTCGAAGCTGCCCTCAGCTCAGGGTCACAGGTTGGTGGGTCCGTGCAAGCAGCTCCAGCATGGCTCAGCTCCCTTCTCCTTACCTCCCCTGGCACAGTTTCGAGCCATTTCCTCTCATTCTATCACCTGATACTAGGCAGAAGAACCCAACCCCCACCTCACTCCAGCCTCCTCTCAGGGAGTTGTAGAGAGCAATGAGGTCTCCCCTCAGCCTCCTCTTCTTCAGGCTAAACAATCCCAGTTCCTTCAGATGCTTGTTCTCTAGACCCTTCACCAGCTTTTTTTACCCTTCTCTGGACATGCTCCAGCACCTCAGTGCCTGCCCCTTCCATTCTGGGGTTCTGTGCTACATTATTTTGTACTGTGCTTTTCACTCCTGACCCAGCCCAACCTTCCTGGCTGCTCTGGGCACGTTGAAGCTGCTCTCAGCTCAGGGTCACAGGTTGGTGGGTCCGTGCAAGCAGCTCCAGCATGGCACAGCTCCCTTCTCCTTACCCCTCACCCCTGGCTTGCTGCACTCACAGCCACCAAAGAGGTTTGAGCTAGCTGCTGCTGAGTTGTTTTCCCTGCAGAGCGAGGCAGTGTGCCAAATTTCAACCCCCAGGTCTATTAATCACCAAGTGGTGGATCGTAGAAAATTATAATGGGCACAGCCATATCAAATAAAACTTTGCCATCTGATCAGGCCTCTTCCTGGGAAAGGAATTAATAGCAGCAATGACATGAAAAGAGGTTTTCATAAGCCTGTGGTTTCTCACTTAATGAAATAACCATTTACAACTCATGCCTGATGGAATTAATAACTACTAGGACCTCCCCAGAGAGGAAATCCTCCCTCAGAAGGATAGAATTAGGGGAAAAGCAGGGTGAGGAAGACCATTTCTTTTATTTGCTGGTTCATTTTCACTGCTTACTGACTCAAAGCTGTAAATCTCTTCACGGAAGGAGCTTGGCTTCATTAATCTGCAAGCAAATCTCTTTACAAGCAGAGGGAGAGGAGCGACTTCTTCCTCCCCACCCTCCCCCACTTGGAATCACAGCCTCCTGCACACACCCAATTACAGCTGCTGCTCGTGGAAAATGGGATAGTGAGTGTGCAGAGGAGCTTAATTAACCAGGAGGGGATATCCCTGGGGAGCTGTGAACTCCAGATGCACATCCACACAGTTTGGGAATCTGTCTCCTTATATCAGGAATTTAGAAAATACATCATCTAGGACCAGGGATTTAAAGCTGGAGGTGGAGAGATCCAGATTGGATGTGAGGAGGAAGTTTTTCACCATGAGAATGGTGAGGCCCTGGGATGGGTTGCCCAGGGGGGTGGTTGGGACTAATTCCCTGGAGGTGTTTGCAGCCAGGCTGGCAGAGGCTGTGGGCAGCCTGATCTAGGGTAGGGTGTCCCTGGGCATGGCAGGGGGTTTGGAACTAGATGATCCTTGTGGTGCCTTCCAACCCTGACTGATTCTATGAATACATCATCTAGGACCAAGGATTTATGGAATACATCATCCAGGGCCACTAAAAGTGAGGTCTTCCCCTCCTGCCTCTGGATTGAAAAGAAAATATCCTGCTTTGGGATAGAGCTCTAATAGTTGAAAAGGACTAATAGTCTACTTACTAATGGTAAGTTTGCATCTCAATTAAATACTAATAGCCAGCCTTTGATCTCTGTTCCCAGGTGAAAGAAGACTGGAAGTACGTCGCCATGGTCATTGACAGGATCTTCCTCTGGATGTTCATCATCGTGTGCTTGCTGGGAACTGTTGGCCTCTTCCTACCACCATGGTTGGCAGGAATGATCTAAGCATAAGCCCCAAAGGAAGGGATCATATCCCACTCTATGGACTTTAGTTCACCTGGAAGGAGAGGAGCAGAGCAGAGGAGGAGGCAGCTCTGCCCTTTGAATAATTTACCGCGTGTCTGCGCTTGAGTTGCTCCAGAGCTTTCTGGGAGTACTTTCCGAGGTCACATCATTTTGCCAAGCCATTTTCCATCTCCTCCATCTAAATTAGAGGGGGAAAAAAAAAAAAAAAAAAAAAAAAAAAAAGTTCTTATTAAAGTCTGTACATAGCATGGTGGCATTCATTGGCATCCACTCAGCAATGTAAGAACACGAGCTCTTGTTCCCTTAAAGCAGCACAAGAAGAGGCTTCACATCTACAAACCAATTAGCTCCAGTTGTCTTCAGAGGTCTCAGTGTGCCCTGCCTAGTCAAATATTGAAGTGGTTCAGGACCATGCCTCTCTGTATGAGTCATTTTCTAAATAAAAGCCCAGATTTGGGATACCTGTGCAGGATGTGGTCTGTGGTCAGCTGGTAAAGAGGAACGGAGTGGGAAGGCTGAAAGAATTGCTTGAGGTAGCTGAGCCCCATTGGAACCAACAGAGGTCTTTCTATTGAGAGGTTCCACTTTGGCCCATTCAGAAGCCATGGAGGCCACAGCTGAGGAAGGATTATAGAATTGAAGTGAGGATTTGGGGTTAAGATTTGGACCGTGTTGGAGGCACTTTAGTGTTTTGCACTTTCCTATAAAGGAAATTCCCTAGGTCAAAGTTATGGCTGCTGAGGATCATCCTGAGCTCTAAATCCCTTGTTGTAGGTGAAGAAAGTGCTTGGACCTGGGGAAGGCACAGTAGAAATCCAGGATAGCAGAAAATGGACATAGGGAAGCCACAGCATGCATCCAGGATAGCAGAAAATGGACATGGGGAAGGCATAGCAGAAATCGAGGATGGCATAAAATGGGCATGGGGAAGGCACAGCAGGGTGGTCAGGCACTGGAAGGGGCTGCCCAAGAAGGTGGTGGAGTCATCATCCTTGAAGGTGTTTTAAAAAAAAAAAGAGTAGATGTGGTGCTTGAGGTTATGGTCTGATGATTAAGGATGCTGGGATGAAGGTTGGACTGGATGACCTATGAGGAGCAGCTGAGGGAGCTGGGGTTGTTTAGTCTGAAGAAGAGGAGGTTGAGAGGGGACCTTATTGCCCTCTACAACTACCTAAAGGAGGTTGTAGTGAGGCTGGTGCAGGTCTCCTCCCAAATTACTAATGATAGGACAAAAGGAAATGGCCTCAAGGTGCATCAGGGGAGGTTTAGATTGGATGTTGGGAGGAAGTTCTTTACTGAGCAGGTGGTCAGGCACTGGAAGGGGCTGCCCAGGGAGGTGGTGGAGTCAGCATCCCTGGAGGTGTTTAAAGAAAGAGTGGATGTGGTGCTTGAGGCTGTGCTTTAGTGATGAAGGTTGGACTGGATGATCCTGGTGGTCCTTTCCAACCATGGTGATTCATAGTGGTTAGATGTTGTGCTGAGAGATTGGGTTTAGTCAAGGACTTGTCAGTGTCAAACTAATGATTGGGCTCAATCTTGAAGGTCTTTTCCAATCTAGGAAATTCTGTGATTCTGTGGACCTGTGACTCTCAGCCTTTCCTCCTCAGAGATGCTCCAGGCCCCTCAGCATCTTTGTCACCCTCTACTGAACTCTATCCAGTGTTTTCCTGTCCCTCTTGAGCTGAGAAGCCCAGAGCTGGACACAATAGTCCAGTGCAGTCAGATCGGAGGAGAACTTTCCTTGGCATGCTGGTCAGACTATTCTTCATGCACCCCAGGAAACCATTGGCTTTTTTGACCACAAGAGCATGTTGCAAGCTGATGATGAACTCCCAGGTCCTTCCCCCTAGAGCTGCTTTCCAGCAGGCCACCTCTTGCCTGGAGTGGCTCAGGAGGTTTCTCCTCCTCAGCTCCACAAAGAGCTGTGCTGGCACAACACAGGGAGGGAGGGGGGTGAGGGAACCCAAGCTGCTGCTCCTCTTTGCTTGTTTTCAGAATAAAGAGATACTCAAGTCTTCAGAGATGCTAATTTATCCTTTTTCACAGTCAGTGAGTTTGCTTATGGCAAGGCAAGGGAAAACAAAGTCAAACATCTTCAAGGTCTAGTGCATAAATGTACAACACAGCTGCAGACTGCATCCCAGGCTGGCTGCACGTCACAGAGGGGAAAGGCAGGGCTGGGTTGCAGTCTGTGCTGAGGACAGGCTGGGTTCACAGAGGTGGCCTGGACCCTCTCCAGTGCCTTTTCACATTCCCAGTTCACTGATAAAATAATCATGAAGGTGGAAATATTTTTGACCCCAGGCATTGCTGGGTCAGCAGCATCATATTGCCAGATCACAGCAATGCCCACACTGGCTGGTCAGAGCTTCCAATGCAGCCTCCTCAAACCATAAGCCCTGAGGAGAGGGACTTGGGGGGTGCTGCTGGACAAGAAGCTCAACATGAGCCAGCAGTGTGCACTTGCAGCCCAGAAAGTCAAGCAGAGGCTGGGCTGCAGCAGGAGAAGTGTGGGCAGCAGGGCCAGGGAGGTGATTCTCCCCCTCTACTGCACCCTGTTGAGACCCCACCTGGAGTGCTGCATCCAGTTCTGGAGTCTCTATTACAAGAGGGATGTGGACATGCTGGAGTGTGTCTCTGCTGTGAGGACAGACTGAAAGAGTTGGGGCTGAAAAAGTCTGGAGGAGGCTCCCAGGTGACCTTCTTGTGGTTCCAGTATCTGAAGTGGGCTACAAAAAAGCTGGGGAGGGACTTTTTAGGCTATCAGGGAGTGACAGGACTAGGGGGAATGGAGCAAAGCTGGAGGTGAGGAGATTCAGACTGGATGTGAGGAGGAAGTTCTTCAGCACGAGAGTGAATCCCCTGGAATGGATTGCCCAGGGAGGTGTTTGGGGCCACATCCCTGGAGGTGTTTGCAGCCAGGCTGGCAGAGGCTGTGGGCAGCCTGCTCTAGGGTAGGGTGTCCCTGGGCATGGCAGGGGGCTTGGTACTGGCTGATCCTTGTGGTCCCTTCCAACCCTGACTGATTCTATGATTCTACATCTAGATGACCTTTAAGGTCCCTTCCAATCCAAACCATTTTATGATCCTGTTACCTGCAGAGATTGTACAGCAAGAGCTCCCTAGGGAAATGGAATGGTTTAGGGGCAGCAGGAGAACTGATCAAGGTTTAATCAAGGTTTAAGGACAGACTGAAGGTGGCATATTGGCAGAGGCAGTAGTGCCAGGCACAGGCTGTGCTTTCTTCACACCAAAGGCACCACCTCAAATCTTCACCTTTTCTGCCAAGAAGATGTTTCAAGTGCACAGTGTGAACTGCAGCATCACAAGGGGACTGTGGCATTGTGACAGGAACAGAGCAAGACCACCTGGCAAGGAGATAAAACTGTGATACAGCTCCCGGCAGAACCACCCTGCCATGCAGGAGGAGAAGGGAAGAGCCCTGTGCACACAACCAAAACATCAGGCACAATGAGGAGTGCTAAGCATGTGGCTGTGTCCTCAAGGAGGCACCATGACCCCAGGATCACAGGGTTTGGCAGGACAGGATGAGGAGTGACAGCTGAAACCAGTGACAAAGATGTTACTGGTGTTTTGGGAGAGCCTTGGGTGGTGCAGGTCACAGGCGGCCTGGTTTGGCCAACAGCAGAACTCCTTCCATACAGCAGCATCTCCATTGCTTCTCACATGGCACTGAGAGTTCCCCAGTTTTAACTTTAAATCAGGTCTTGCCTTCTGCTTCTGCTGTGCCTCCCTGGAAAATCTAAGGTGAGAAAATAGGAGTCAAAACCTGCTGCTCTTTCTTAGCCAGGTTATTCCACCCTGGAAGTTGTTAAGGAGGATGCTTTCCCTCCAAAGAATTGATTGAACAGACAGTGGAATAAAACTGGGACATGGACTAGAATATAACTGTAGAATAATGAATAATTCTGCAATTCCAACCCCACAAAACACAAAGAGTGAGGTTTTTAGCATATGAAAGACTCCAGGAAAATGCATGCAGGCAGGCTGTTAACATCTGCAGTGTTCTCAGCTCAGAGCTGATTCTCAGGACTTGACTAAGCAAGCTCACATCAGAAGAGGAGTGAGGAAGCAAGAGTGGAATACAGCAGGAGCTATAAAACTGCTCTGTAAGAGGCTCGGAGCAAAGTAATAGGATCTGGGAATGCAAAACCAAGCTGAGAGACCCCAAAGGCATCACAAAAAGCAGACACAGATGCTGATCATGTTTTACTTGTCAAGGAGAGATTGTGGCTTCACCATGATGTTTCATTTTTCTCCACCAATACAGCTCCACAGGCCAGGAAGGGAAGAAGAACGAAGACATAAAACCTTGAATGTAATGACCTCACCCATCACCATTTTCCTGTTTTTCCCTACATCATTTTTCTCCTGGTCCCCAGTGCTCCCTTTGTGCAGGTCATCTTCTGAGCCATAGGATATCTTATCTGCAGCTGGCTGGCCTTGAACACCTCCAGGGAGGAGGTATCCACAACTTCCCTGGGCTACCTGCTCCAGAGTCTCACCCTCCCTGTACTGAAGAACTTCTTCCTAAGCTCTAGTCTAACCCAACTCACCCTCAGGTTCAAACCATCTCCCCTTGTCCTGTCTCTAGACATCCTCATGCTAAGTGCCTCTGCAGCCTGCCTGTGGGATCCATCCAGGTATTGGAAGGCAGCTCCAAGGTCCCCCCAAAGTCTTCTCTAGGCTGAGCAACCCCAGCTCCTTCAGCCTGTTCTCAAAGCAGAGATGCTCCAGCTCTTAGATCCTCACTAACAATTTGGGCTGAGCAGGAGCTCCCAAGCTCCCTTCACCTCCACATTTAGGGCCACTACATTTCTCCAGCTGCTGAAATCTTCTCTTTCTACTGTTTCATAACAAGCAACATTCATTGCTGGATCAGGACACTCTCTGTGACTAAAATCTGCCAGCAGAAATGCTCCTGGGCTTCCAGGTACTGGGTTACAAAGCTCTGTGATAGCAGGTGGACCAAATATTCATGATTTCAAGTGAATAAAAGCACTCATGGGATGAAGCCCAATGATGTAAGTGGAGAAGCTGTTTGTGTAGGTTTGCCTGTTTCCTAGTTCAGATTGGATGTGAGGTTGAAGTTCTTCACCGTGGAAGTGGTGAGAGCCTGGAGGTGATTGAGGATCCATCCCTGGAGGTGTTTGCAGCCAGGCTGGATGAGGCTGTGGGCATCCTGATGTAGGGTAGGGTGTCCCTGGGCATGGCAGGGGGGTTGGAACTGGCTGATCCTTGTGGTGCCTTCCAACCCTGACTGATTCTATGATTCTAATCAATAACCCTTCTGGGACCCAGTTTTGTTAAAGCCTGAAGCTTCCTATCATATCTGAAACCATCAGACCAAAGCAAACATCACTTGAAATTCTACCAAGCAAATCAAATCCCAAAGGCAGGCAGCAAGGTGATGTCAGTAGCTTCCTACAATCCCAGAACATCGTAAGCTGGAAGGGACCTCCAAAGCTCATCCAGTCCAACCACCTGCTAGAGCAACATCACCTAGACCAGATCACACAGGAAAACATCCAGGCAGGTTTTGAATATCTCTAGAGAGGGAGACTCCACAACACCCCCAGGCAGCCTGTTCCAGTGCTCTGTCACCCTCACAGAGGAAAAAAACAAAAATCCTCTTCACATTTACATGAAACTCAAGGAGTTGGTACAGGAAACTCAAGCAGCTCTGTGAATCCAGCTGCAGCTTCTAGGTTGGAACAGGCAGAATAACAAGTTCAGGACTCTCCCCAAGTTGAGGCTGAGAAGTCTTAGAGTGGACATTAGAGAAAAAAAAAAAAAAAAAAAAAAAAAATTCATGGAGAGAGTGACCAAGCACTGGAATGAGCTGCCCAGGGAGGTGGTGGAGTCACCAACCCTGGATGTGTTTAAGGATGGTTTGGATGTGGTGCTTAGGGATACAGTTTAAGCTGAATCTTGGAGAGCAGGATTATAAATTTGATTTAGTAATCCTGAGGAGCTTTGCCAACCTGCATGTGTCTGTGATTCTGTGAACCGGTTGCAGTGCTTTAAATCAGAGGGGAAGCAGAATTACCTGTGAAGTGCAGATGGCTCTTGTCAAACTTCTCACCTTCCCCAGGCTGTGTTTCCTGGGAACAGCACACAGCGCTCTCAGCATGAGGGGGGCCTCTTCTTCCTCTTCACCTTTCCTGCCCAATGCATTTACCAGACTGGGGTTTGTACCCAGTGCTAAACACAGAACCATTCTGAACACATTCCTGTCACTTCTACAGTTTCGCAAGTGAGCAGAAATCAACAGCTAAACAGAGAAGAGCTCAGCCTAAATCAAAAGGCTCAACCAGCACCCACGAGTGATGCTACAGCAATCGTCAAGCCTATCCCTACCTAGCCGGGGGGCCAGCAGGCCCCCCGGCCTTTAGATC
>VWZI01014877.1:41177-54475 GCA_013396835.1 Psilopogon haemacephalus
TCTGTGATATGTAAAACACTTCGCCTGATCAGATGCTACAGCATCCTATCTCTGCCCCAATCTCTTCTGAATATTGATGGTTGCTGTGTTCTGGGTAGCTCACACGTGAGGAGGGCCTCAGGGAAGTTTTTCGTTTTTAGATTAAAAAAAAAAAAAAGAAGAAAGACATTTCTTGTGTGCCCTGCCCTAGGTGATCCTGCTTTGGCAGTGTGTTGGTTTGAGCTAATTGGAGAATCTGAGTGAGAAATGAGACTATTGGCTGAGGGAGAGATAAACACAGTGTGTCACTTCACCGAGAAAGAAAAAAAATAAGTTGTTTTAAGAAGTGTGCTCAAAACAGCCAGATTAGCAGAGGGCTTCTGTCTGTGTCTGGCAGCGGCTGCTTCTCTGGCATGATCCCTCTTTGTCTCTCTGTCTTTCAGCTAATTCAGAGTAAAATCACTAAAACCATTCATTCCTTCCTGCCACTAATCTCTCTGACTGATCTTCAGCTTATCTGNCTTGTAAATATTTGCTTGTATATTTGCATTGCTCTAAATATAAAGCTTCATTTATTAACTTCCAGTGTTTTTCTGAGTTTTAGCCGGGGCTTATAAAGGTAGGGGGGCAGGTAACTGCAAACCCACTACAGGCAGGAGGGCTGGATTCAGTGATCTTCAGAGGTGCCTTCCAACCCTTACCATTCTGAGATTTTATCATTCTATATGTGTGTGTGTGCTGCTTTGAACTGATTGGAGGATTGAACTGATTGGAGGATCTGTGCTGTGGCTGTGCAAGAAGCAGCCATGGCCCAGAGAGGTCTGAAACCATCTCCCTTATCTATATTTGGGTTACAACTCTTAAAACTATAGGCTGAGAGAGGAAAACAGATGATGTCACTTCACTCACAGCTTTACTGAGAAAGAAAAAAAAAAAAAAGTTGTTTTAAGAGTTGTAACCCAGTCAGAATGCTCCAGGCCTCTCTGGGCTGTGGCTGGTACTTGTACAGCTTCTTTGTCCCTGCCTTTTGTAACTGATTTTAAATAATTCTAACTTCTTTTCCTACTGCTAACCCCCATGGCCAATCTACCTCCACCTATCTGCTGCATCAACAGCTGGTAAGATAAGATTGGGGAAGGGGAGAAAGGTGGTAGGGGTGGTCAGAAACCCCTCTTAGAGATTTTGATCTCTGGGAGGGCTGTGGTGTTTCTGGATTACCTTTTCACTGTATATAGCTGTAAATATCTGTATCCATTGTAAATATCTGCTTGTACATTATGCATAGCTGTAAATGTAAAGCTTCATTTACCAACTTCCAGCGGATTGAGTTCTAGCCTGGGTCATCTCAAAGAATGGTGAGGGGCAGGTAACTGGTAAGCCACCACATATTTTAAATTGGAGCCCCCCTAAGAAGGGTTTCTAACCACCCCTACCACCTTTCTCCCCTTCCCCAATCTCATCTCACCAGCTGTTGATGCAGCAGATAGGCAAAGGTAGATTGGCCAGGGAGGTTAGCAGTAGGAAAATAAGTTAGTGGGATTATTAAGAATCAGCTACAAAAGGCAGGGACGAAGGAGCCATGCAAGAAGTAGCCACAGCCCAGAGAGGTCTGAAGCCATCTTTTTAATCTGCATTTGGGTTACAACTCTTAAAACATTTTTTTTTCCTTCTCAGTAAAGCTGTGAGTGAAGTGACATCATCTGTTTTCCTCTCTCAGCCTATAGCCTAATTTTCTCACTCAAATTCTCCAGTTAGTTCAAGCCAGCACAGTGTAGTGGAAGCAAAATACTGAGTACATTAAACGTTGCAGGGTGTCAGCAACCAACTTATCATGCAGGTCATGACACTAAGCGAAAGGAAGATTCACCATGCAACACATTTGGTCTGCAATGCAAACTCATTTGGTCTTTAACTTCCTATGATTTGGATTTCTGTATTAGAAATAAAGCCCCAGCAATCTCGAGTGGAGCAAGAAGTGGCAGGGGGGGGAAGTATGCTCACAGCTTAGATGTAGTGGCATGATACACATCCTGTGGTCCTCTGATTCTATGGCTTAGGAGGAAGCTTAGCACAACACCCACGAGAAAAAGAAAAGTTCCATTGGGAGAAAACCTAAATGTCTAGAATAGGGAAAGCTGCTGGGAATGGAAGGAGAAGGCTGTTAAAAATGAAAGTTCCATTGGAAAAAAAATAAATGTCTAGAATAGGGAAAGCTGCTGGGAATGGAAGGAGAAGGCTGTTAAAAATGAAAGTTCCATTGGAAAAAAAATAAATGTCTAGAATAGGAAAAGCTGCTGGGAATGGAAGGAGAAGGCTGTTAAAAATGAAAGTTCCATTGGAAAAAAAATAAATGTCTAGAATAGGAAAAGCTGCTGGGAATGGAAGGAGAAGGCTGTTAAAAATGAAAGTTCCATTGGAAAAAAAATAAATGTCTAGAATAGGAAAAGCTGCTGGGAATGGAAGGAGAATGCTGTTAAAAATGAAAGTTCCATTGGAAAAAAAATAAATGTCTAGAGTAGGAAAAACTGCTGGGAATGGAAGGAGAATGCTGTTGAAAATGAAAGCTCCATTGCAGAAAAAAACCCTAAATATCTAGAATAGGAAAAGCTGCTGGGAATGGAAGGAGAATGCTATTAAAAATGAAAGTTCCATTGGAAAAATAATAAATGTCTAAAATAGGAAAAACTGCTGGGAATGGAAGGAGAAGGCTGTTAAAAAGGAAAGCTCCATTGGAGAAAAAATAAATGTCTAGAATAGGAAAAGCTGCTTGGAATTGAAGGAGAATGCTGTTAAAAAGGAAAGCTCCATTGGAAAAAAAAAATGTTTAGAATAGGAAAAACTGCTGGGAATGGAAGGAGAATGCTGTTAAAAATGAAAGCTCCATTGGAGAAAAAAAAATGTCTAGAATAGGAAAAACTGCTGGGAATGGAAGGAGAATGCTGTTAAAAATGAAAGCTCCATTGGAGAAAAAAAAATGTCTAGAATAGGAAAAACTGCTGGGAATGGAAGGAGAATGCTGTTAAAAATGTTAATTCTTAAGCAGTAACTGGAGACAAAAGAATCTCAGCCCTGCCTGAAGCCTGATACACATAAAACAATTTTGGCAATGAGACTCAGACTTCTGGAAAAACACAGAATTTCTTTTTTTGACCAAAGTGGAGGATGAGAAACAATTCCTCTTGCAAGAAACCAACCTTCAAAAGCAGCCTGGGTCTCCTGACCTCAAAGGCTGTGTGCTGGGGCATGCCAGAGGATTGCCACAAATGAGTGCCCTCATGCAAGACATTAAAGAAGAGCAGCTCAGTGAAGCTAAGTGGGTTTGGTTTGTCCTTCCCAGCAAAGGATGGATTTTCACTTGACATTTTTTCCTCATTACTACACCTGATGTTAAGGACTCCTCTTGAATACTGCAGGATTATTTTTAACTCCCTCCACTCCCCAACCCAGTACAGCCAGAGCAGGTGGAAGGAAAAGGCAACAAGCTGCAGGTACATAAAGTTATTTAACACTAGAAAGGTTTGAATGATGCTTTTAAGAACACCATGCAAAGCAAGTCACCACATCCTCCCTTTTGAGTGGAGGGCACAGTGACAGCGTTGCCTAGCACCAGGAAAACTCACTTTTTCTCCTCGTTCTCCTTTTGGACCAGGCAGCCCCTAGGAGTAAAGAAAAGAAACAGCAAAAAAAAATTACGGGAAGGAAAAGCAAAAGAAAACAAAACAAAACAAAAATTCAAGGGGGATATGGGTTATGTTGGTGGGGCACGGAGCACAAAGTTTGTTGTCCACATCCTCTCTGTTTTCTTGACCTCAGGATTGACAAAATGAGCTTTGGGTTTATTGGAGTATTTTGGTTTCTAAGGGAGCAAAAAAAAAGGAATAATAAAGCAGGGGCTGGAACAGTGACATGAAGCACCACCAAGAGGGATGCAGGCATTCCTCAGGGGCAATCTTAGAAGAGATTTTCCCAACCTAGCAGGTGGGTTTTAACACCTGAGAATCATAGAATCATAGAATGGTTTAGGTTGGAAGAGACCTCAAAGATCAGCCAGTTCCAACCCCCCTGTGCCATAGGCAGGGACACCTCCCACTAGATCAGGTTGATCAAAGCCTCATCCAACCTGGCATTTAACACCTCCAGGGAGGGAGCAGCCACAACCTCCCTGGGCAACCTGTTCCAGTGTCTCACCACCCTCACTGGAAAGAACTCCCTCCTAACATCCCATTTAAATCTCCCTTCCACCAGCTTAAACCCATTCCCCCTCATCCTGTCATAACAACACCTTGTCAATAGTCCCACTCCAGCCCTCCTGTAGCCCCCTTCAGATACTGGCAGGCTACTATAAGGTCTCCTGGAAGCCTTCTCTTCTCCAGGCTGAACAGCCCCAACTCTCTCAACCTGTCCTCATAGCAGAGCTGCTGCAGCCCTCTGAGCATCTTTGTGGCCCTCCTCTGGACTGTCTCCAACAGTTCTATGTTCTTCTTGTGTTGGGGGTTGGAGAAGAAGAAATAAGCTCAACATCTAGAGCTCTGGTTGCCCCTACAAGCCCAAGGCTTCTTACTCCAGGCTCAGGGCTGACTCTCTTGCTTTATCCTAGCATCTTGTTCCAGACATCTGTTTGGATGTTAGGTTTTGTGCAGCTTGTGAATCTAAGGAGTGCAAGGTAGGTGGGAGTTGGTTGAATGGTTTCTCAGCAGTTCAGTGGCCCAGGCTTGGCATATTCAGACATCTCCTTGAGAAGGATGAGCTTGGATTCCAGCTGTCTGAGTGAGAGCTGCTGTGGGAACAGCTTGTTTCCACGCAATTGTTTCATGTCTTGGCCTCCTCTGAGACTCCAAAGCAGAAACTTACTGTTGGCCCAATGTCACCTGGAGGTCCTTTCTCTCCACTGCTGCCTCTGGAGCCTGTCAGTCCTTGGAAACCCTGCAGACAAAGGTGAGATACTTCCTAAGTGACTTCTTTTTTACCTCTTCAAGGCTGACGTCTCCCTGCAGCTCCAGGGGCACCAGCAGTCTGAGTTGGGAGGACTCAGGCAAGGGCATTGTAGCCTTAAGGTTTACACCAGTGCCTCCTCCAGCCATGAGTCCAATGTTAAGAGTATATCATGCATGAGTCATGTCCACATCATTTCCTATTACTGTCTCAATTATGATCAAGCCAGCAAAGCTGAGCTTTGCCAGCAAATTTCAATGTGTTTTTTTGTTTTGTTTTTTTACCCTATAGGCTTAGATTCTTCATTACAGATTCAGATTTAGGCATAGCCCAGAGCAGAATCCTTTTCTTCAGCCTCCTAATCCCATGCTGGTGTCCTGGTTTTCCTCCAAGACCTGTGTTTGTCTCTAAGACTTTACAGCAGTCACAACAGCACAGAGAGTGGGAAGTGTCTTCTTTGGCCATCTCCTTTTTGTGAAGTCTCTGTGCCCTTTGGACCCATAAAAGGAAGATAAAAAAGAAGGCAAAACCAAGCAGTAGAAATGCTTCCTTTTATCATTTCCCAGCTATTATGTCTCAGCTCAATAGAAACGAGCAGCTTTTCTGATCAGTTAAAATGGAATAAGTCTTCAAGGCAGCACCAGAACAGCTTTCAGAGCTGTGTTTGCCTCCTGGTTAGGAAGCTGTGCAGGTTTGAGGCTAATTGGGTTATTTGAATAAGAGAAATTAGATTATAGGCTGTGATAAGAAAACATTGGTGATGTTTACTTCACTCACAGGTGCAAAAGCAAGGACACAAACATAGATAAGGCAGTTGCTCTCTGTCTGCAGAGCCTGAGCTCTCTCTCCTTGCATTCCAGCTGGATCTGTGTAACCCAACTAATCAATTCTGCTTCTAAACCCCCCTGGCTGGTCTTCCCTGTTTACCTGGCACATAAGGTAGATCCTGGGATAAGATTGGTAGAAGGGTGGTTGGAAACCCTTCTTGGGGACTCTGATCTTTGGGAGGGAGTACTGTGTTTCTGTATTACCTTTTTGAGGTATGTAGCTGTAAATATTTGTAATCTATTGTAAATATCTGCTAAGCTGTAAATATAAAGCTGCATTCCTTAACATCCAGCCAGCTGAGTCTAGTCTGGGTGAATTCAAATGTGTGTGTGGGGGCAGCTAACTCTCAAACCATCACAGAAGCTGAGGCTCAACTCTGTTGGATCCACATCTTCCCAGGATGAGCAAGTCCAAGTTATGAGCTGAATTGAATCTCAGCTCCCATAAATACCTAACTTAAGCACAGCTATTCTGTCTCCATCTTATACTATTCAGGACTGCCAAATTTCTCAAGAATTCTCAGAGAGAATCAGTAACTGTCAGCTCTACCACCCATCATCTAAACCCAAATTTGGGTCAGTTCCCCATGTAAACTGAGGTGTGACTGTCTTACAGAGCTCAGAAGGGCTGTGGTGCCTTCAGATCAGCAAAGATTGATGTCAATCAACAGCTCTCAAAGTTCATGAGCACAGCAGAGAGCAAATAGACCTATCTACATACAGCCTTGGCAGGAGATATTGGAAATGGTGGGGGGGAATCTCTCACACCTGCCTGCATCCTCCAGCTCCTGCTGATTTCAGTCTAGCAAGCCCAACTAGCTCAAAGCCAACCAACAGCTGAAAAAAACACCAGCACCAGGAAAGCAAAAATAGAATCATTGAACGATTGGAATTGGAAGGGACATTTGAAGGTCATCTAGAGTAAGCCCTCTGCAGCCAGCAGGGACACCTGCAGCTAGAGCAAGTTGCTCAGAGCCACTACCAACCTGACCTGCAGTGATGCCAGGGATGGGGCAACTCCCACCTCTCTGGGCAGCCTGGCACTGTGTCTCACTACTCTTTTCCTTCTCTCTAGTCTGAATCCCCCTCTTTTATTTAAAACCATCCCTTTTTGTCCTGTCACAAGAGACCTCACTAAAAAAATCCTTAAGTACTGAAAGGCCACAAGAAAATACCCTTGGAGCCTTCTTTTCTCCAGACTGAACAACCCCAACTCTTTCAGCCTCTCCTCACAGCAGAGGGGTTCTAGCCCTTGGATGTTTGGGTTTTTTTCTGGCCCTCCTCTGGACCAACAGGTTCATGCTCTTCTTCTACTGAGGGTTCCCAGAGCACAATGAGAACCTCCTTCCTAAGTCAATGTTTCCTCAGAGCTTGCTAGAAGAAACCATTTTTTCTTTATACCCTGACAATGGCAGGGAATTTGGACACCTACTCAGTGTGCCAGGTATTCTTCATGGTAGCTTTTGCTCTGACACCTCTGGGTGACAGCTGGTTAGCAGAAACCACAAGCCCCTGCTAAGGAAGACATCTTAATATGGCTCAATGAAAGCAAGTACTCACCCTTGGTCCAGGAGGTCCTGGAGGCCCAGCAGTTCCTTCTAGCCCCCTCACCCCCTGCAAAGCCAAATCCAGATGGTTTTAAAAGAGAAGATTCAAAGAGACCTAGGAAGCAGCCAGGTGGTTTTTCCGTGAGCCACTTTTAACAGAAGCTTGCTGGTCATGGGCAAAAATGCAAGTGCCAAGTAACCATGGTGGTGCCTGGTCCTGCTTAGTCAAACCTAAGTTGATCCCATGGGTGCTTTCTTCCCCAAACTGCCCTGGCTTTGTGAAAAGAGCACTCACATGTGCACTGAATGCATTAGGAGAGCTGGGTGGCTCAGGTCCCTGCTGGCATGCTCCCAGCAGAATTGGAAGCCCCCACAGAGGAAAACTCAGAGGTGAGATAGTTTACCTTCGCGCCTTGAAGACCATCCTTGCCTGGAGCTCCCTGCACGCCAGGAATGCCCTGTAAATCAGAATTGCTGGGTGAAGCTGGCATCTGATTAGCACTGCCCTAAATTCATTTTGTTACAGGGAACATAAGGAAAAAAGTGGAAGAAGAAGCAGTTATTCATCCAACAGAGCAATCTCACTGTATCTAGCTTCCAGAGAGGTCTATGTGTGTCTCACCAACTGATTCACTGATGGCATCACTTTCCCAAGTGGTGACACTCCAAGCAGACAGCAGCAACACTTCTATGGCTTTCAATGGGAAAGGTGGGCAGAACTTTGAGACAGCTAGAAGGCATGGTGCCTACCATTACCTGCATGCCAGGGCTTCCAGTGTCTCCTTTCTCTCCTTTAATTCCTGGAGGTCCCTTAGATTAAAAGAGAAGGCCACAGTTAGACACACTGCAGCATCCTTCAAGGCTGTGCTGGTTTGAATTAATTGGAGGATTTGAATGAAAAGTTAGACTATAGGCTGAGGAAGGAAAACACTGAGGATGCTACTTGACTGATAGCTGTACTGAGAAAGAAAAACAACATGTTTTAAGAGTTGTAACCCAAATATAGATAAGTCAGACTGCTTCAGACTGCTTTGGGCTGTGGCTGCTCCTGCATGGCTCTTTTCTTCCTGACTTTTGTAGCTGGATCTGAATAATTTCACTAACTTCTTTCCTGTGCTAATCCCCTCTGGCCCATCTACCTTCACCTATCTGCTGCATAAAACAGCTGGTGAGATAAGATTGGGGAAGGTGGTAGGGGTTACCCCTCTTAGGGGTTTATGATCTCTGGGAGGGCTGTGGTGTTTCTGTATTACCTTTTTACTGTATGTATCTGTAAATATCTGTTTGCATATTGTGCAAAGCTGTAAATACAAAGCTTCATTTATTAACTTCCAGCTGACTGAGTCCTAGCCTAGGTTATTTCAAAGTTGGGTTGGGGGGGTGGTGCAGATAGCTGCCAAACCACCACAAAGGCCAAGAGCATCCTGCTGCTCCACATCCCAGGTGGTTCCTGCTCACTGTGGGGCTGGAAGATATTTTACAACCCCAGCAGGTGTGCAGGGATTCCACCATGGCATCCTCCACCTCTCCTCCTTGGCAAGGAACAAGGATCATTGCAAAGAAAAATGCCTGAATACTCCACCAGGCTGCTTTCATTTAGGATGCATTAGGAAGAGTCTGGACAAAAGCAGATCTGTGTCAGAAAGACCAAATGCAAAGTCCAGGCAGCACAAAAAAAAAAAACCAAAATCATCATCACCTCTCCCTAGTGCAGCTGTGCAGCTGTCAGTAAGGATGATGTAAATGCACAGCTCATATTCAGGGGCTTTGTGCAGACACTGACTGCTGAGGCACGTTCCAGCTGCAAGCAGCATGCGACTGAAAAAAAGGCAGTAGAAGAGACCACATACCACAGGACCCTGAACCGTGATTCCTTGGGAACCTGGAGAGCCTTGCTGGCCACTGGGACCCTCTGGCCCTACTTGTCCAGGTGGGCCTGGTTCGCCCTAAATCCAAAGAGATGAAATCCAACATAAGGAGAGAAAGCAGCTGGTGGCTGCACTGCACCACCTGGGTCAGCATCAGCCACCTGCAGGATTCAAGGTGAAGTAAGGACAGTGAGGGCATCTCTAGTAACCTCAGCTGCCTTTGGCTTTTAGGTCCAAGGTTTGGGTGTATCTTCCATGGGAGAAGAAAGCAAAGCTGCAGGTGGTGCTTTGCAAAGCACCTTCTCTAGGAATGGGTCATTCCTTTTAATCAATGTGGCCAGAGAGCAGACAAATGCTCCTCCAGCCATGGCTGAGGTCTGTGTCCATGCTCATTCCTTCCCCAGAATCACGCCCCTGTATCTATGCTGCTTTCCCAGATGTTATCCCAAAGGTCTGGGCTGGCTCTGCCCTGCATTGTTCAGTGGAGCAGTGAACTCTTGCCTCAGGGCTCACTCCAGTCCCCAGGGCCTGGGCATTCAGACCCATCTCTTCCACCTGCTCACCTCAGAGCTGCTCCTGAAGGCTTTGTATGATTCATGCTTTGCTTTGCTTTGCTCCTCACACTGCTCTGGGATGCCAGAGCAGCCCAGCCTGTCTGTTTTGGAGGCCGAGTAGCCAGAACAAGCCCAGCACAAAGACTGACCTTTTTTTCCAGCAAGGCTGCTTTCAGAGATCATTGCTGACACTGCATCAGTTCAAGACAATCAAGCTCATCATCTCAATTCCCAAAGCCCAGCTGAGCATTTAATTAATAATAAGCAATCCCATTCTTCTCAATGTGTTAGTTCTGAAGGCTCTGTTTGGTGCAGTGGATAGTCCCCAGCTTAGGGAGTCCAGTTCAGACCAGGAATGGACACATCCTGCTGCCCTCACAGAGGAGTCTGCACTCCTGCAGCACACATCTGATGCAGCCTGAAGCAAACAAAGCCAGAGGTAGTGCTGGGTATCAGGACTTACCTTGGGTCCTGGCTGCCCCTGCTCCCCTTGAGGTCCTCTCCTCCCAGGGCTGCCCTGCCAGTAGGACACAAAGCTGCTGTAATCAACAATATAAACTTTGTAGTGCTGCAACCAAGAACCTAGGGGACAGAAGCTGGTGTGCTCTGCTCTGCACAGTGAAAGATGCTCTCTGCTCCAGAGAGCTCACAGCCAATGGAGACAAGAAGAAAGTGAACCAAGTCCTCCAGGAAACATGGGAAAGGAAGATTGGAACAGCCAAGGAAGGAAGATTGGCACACCACACCCACTGTCAGCAGGGAGAGATGAAGGTTCAACAAGATCAACCTCCTCCCTCCAACCCCCAGTGATCCATCCACATATGGACGTGGGAATGTGCCTGAGAAGGAAGAGGTGCTCACATCTACAGCCCTTTGGGACTGTGCTGGTCTGAGGCTAGTTGGAATGTTTTCGTGAGAGAAATTAGATCATTGGCTGTGAGAAGAAAACAACAGTGGTGTCTAAATTACCCGCAGGCTTTGCTTAGGCATATCAAAAACAAGAAACCACAGCAAAGATAGTCTCTGCCTGGCTGTCACCTACTTCACTGTCTCTGCCTGCACCTGCATAACTCAAACTAATCAATCTTCTTCTTACCCCTTGCCTGTTGCGGCTGTCAGTCAGGATGATGTAAATGCACAGCCAATTTGCAAGGGGTAAGAAGACCTTTTGCAGCTCTTTCTTGCACGTACAGAGCATTCTGAGACAAGGAAGGAGGTGGAAAGGAGGTGGGAGGTTGGTCGGGAGACCTCTCTGGGCAATCTGCTGTTCAGGAGGGGTTTTGTAGTTCTGTATTCCCTTTAGCTTGTATATTACTGTATATAGTTGGAAATATCTGTATATATATATATACATATAGTGTGTATATATCTATATATGCTGGTAAATTGTGCCAACCCCATGCAGGGATGCTGCTTTCTACTCCATGGGACTAAAAAGGAAGAACATGAGTTTTGGGTCTTGAGCCTCTCCCCATCATAAAGACAAAGCTAATTTCCATGTATAGTTTAATCTTGGGTATCAAAGGGCTGCTGCCTGAGGCTCGTTCCTCATGTCCTGCTCTTGGTCTTTTTGTTTCAGTCGTGACCCTTTTGGAAGGGGGGCAGAGAAGGCCACAGCAAAGAAAGGATGAGGACAGGTTGAGAGAGTTGGGGTTGTTCAGTCTGGAGAAGAGAAGGCTCCAGGGAGACTGAAAGGGCACAGTAAGGTCATCTGGGAGCCTTCTCCTCTCCAGACTGAACAGCCCCAACTCTCTCAGGTTGGGTGAGACATGAGCTTGCCAGGTGGAGGTTTAAAAATAGCAGGCAGTGCTCCTGTAACCACAGCAAATTAGTGAGGGTTTCGTGGTGTGAGGACACGGCTGTGTGTCAAACCTCTGTTTTCCCTAGGGCTTCAAAGAGATGCTCTTTAAAGAGGTGCTCTGTGGAGATGTTTAAACCACAGGGTAAGGCAAACTGGCAATTATGCACTGAGGATATGGAGACAAACAGGGATGGTGGAGTGTGCTGTGTAATTAAACTTCCACTGGAGCGAGCAGGTAATTACTCTGCAATGAGGTCCTGAGCTGAAGCCTTTTCATTTGATGGAGTTTTAATGGTTATTTGCCAGGAGGAAAAAAAAATAAATAAATAAAAAGGGACACAGAGTGGTTAAAATAATAGAATCATAGAATGGTTTAGGTTGGAAGGGAACTCAAAGATCATCTAGTTCCAGTCCCCCGCTGTAGTCAGGGACACCTCCCACTAGAACAGGTCACCCAAAGCCTCATCCAAACTATGGTTATGGAACCATATGATTATGGAAAAAGGAAAAGATGTCCCCCTCACCCCTACAAAGGTAGCCATTGCCATTAGGTGATTATATCCACCGAGAGTTGTCCAAACTCCTGGTAGCAGTGGTTGCTGCCTGCATTGGCTGCAAGCCAAAAGCAGATAACTAAACCGAGAGCATCAGAATGGAAACATCTGCAAGGTGCTCTAGGCAGGTTGTCAGGTTTCAGTTGAGTTGTGGAAATAGAATGTTGTTTGTTTTTTTTTACCCAAAACTCCACCCCCCCCCCCAAAAAAAAAAAAAAGGCATATTTTTTTAGTACCTGCTTTTATGAAAATCACCTGAAATATTACAAGGTCTTGTAAGGACAGAACAAGGAGGAATGGGTTTGAACTGGCAGAGCAGAGATTGAAACTGGATGTTTGGAAGAAGTTTATTACCAAGAGGCACCAAGATGCTCAGAGAGCTGCAGCATCTCTGCTCTGAGGACAGGCTGAGAGAGTTGGGGCTCTGCAGCCTGGAGAAGAGAAGGCTTCCTGGAGACCTTGGAATGGCCTTCCAGGATCTGAAGGGGGCTACAGGAGGGCAGTGGAGTGACTATTCACAAGGTCTTGTAATGACAGGATGAGGGGGAATGGGTTTAAACTGGCAGAGAGGAGATTGAAACTGGATGTTAGGAAGAAGTTCTTTCCAATGAGGGTGGTGAGACACTAGCACAGGTTGCCCAGGGAGGTTGTGGCTGCTTCCTGCCTGGAGGTGTTCAAGGCCAGGTTGGATGAGGCCTTGAGTGACCTGATCTAGTGGGAGGTGTCCCTGCCTGTGGCACAGGGTGGGTTGGAACTGGACGAGCTTTGAGCTCCCTTCCATCCTAAACCACTCTGTGATTTTCTCCTGCATTTTAAGCCCATGATAGAATCATAGAATGGTTTAGGTTGGAAGAGACCTCAAAGATCATCCAAAGATCACAGGCAGGGACACCTCCCACTAGATAGGTCACTCAAGACCTCATCCAGCCTGGGTGATGATGACTCTCCTGCATCCATAAGAGCCAAGCAATGCATTGCATTCACCCATTATTCCTGAGCATGGGGCAAGCTTAATGACTTTTATGTCTTTTCCCACTTTCCTTCAGGGTTTGCTTGCAAGTCACAGGAGAGAGTGTAAGGAGAGCTTTGGGGGGCAGGCAGGATTGCAGAATATCCCTTTTCTCTTTACCCTGCCCACCTACACAGCCACTTCTAAGGCTCCCACTTAATACAGTAAGCAGTTGGGAAGTGTTTGCAGTGTTTGGAAGGGTTTGGTTTGGGATTTTTTTTTTTTTT
>VWZI01014877.1:68631-99662 GCA_013396835.1 Psilopogon haemacephalus
TTTTTTTTTTTTTTTTTTCTGCAGACTGTGCTCTAGAGGGGTTATAAAATATAGAAGGATAGCTGCAGTTCCAAATTTTGGACCTGAAACTCAAAATACACACAGGAAAGAAAAAAAAAATTAAATTGATGTGTCTCAACCTGAGAGTTTGGCTTTAGGGAAGGCACAAAAAGCTCTGACAAAGTTTTTGCAGTTTGCCTTTCAGAAATTGCCTTGATGGATCCTCCAAAATGACAGAGGACAGAAAACAGAAGCAGAGGAGAAAGGATTGGGTTGTGAAGCTGGAGCGCAGGCATCATGGAATCATAGAATGGTTGGAGTTGGAAGGGACCTTCAGGATACCCAGTTCCAACCCCCCTGCCATGGGCAGGGACAGCTTCCACTAGCCCAGGCTGCTCAAGCCTCATCCAACTTGGCCTTGAACACCTCCAGGGAGGGAGCATCCACAACCTCCCTGAACAACCTGTGCCAGTGTCTCACCACCCTCACTGTGAAGAATTTCTTCCTAAGGTCCATCCCAAATCTACTCTCTTCCAGTTTAAATCTATTCCCCCTTATCCCGTCACTCCCAGCCCTTGTCAAAAGTCCCTCCCTTCTACTAGTTGTAGAGGCACTACTACAAGTAATGGCAGACTGCTCTAAGGTATCCCAGAGCCTCCTCTTCTCCAGGCTGAACAGCCCAAACTCTCTCAGCCCCCGTCAGGTACTGGAATGCTGCTCTAAGATGTCCCCAGAGCCTCCTCTTCTCCTGACTGAACAGCCCAAACTCTCTCAGCCCCCTTCAAGTACTGGAAAGCTGCTCTAACGTCTCCCCAGAGTCCCTTCTTCTCCAGTCTGAATAGCCCCAACTCTCTCAGCCTGTCCCCATAGGGCAGCTTCTCCAGCCCTCTGAGCATCTTCTTGGCCCTTCTCTGGACCCGTTCCAACAGCTCTTGTGTTAAGAGCACCAGAACCAGACAAAGCTGGGGTCTGATGAGGGCAGTGAGTAATAATCACCTGACTGCTGGTTAAGAGCACCCCTATCTCACAGGCTGAGGTGAGAGGCTGTTTTAGCAGCCAGCACACAGGCAGGACTTTCAATCACCTGCTACCCACGCAAATCCCAGGCCACGGGTGCCAGATGGAGCTGGGACAAAGGGGATGGCTGACGCAGGATGACAAACGGCCCCGAGAAATCAAGGCCACTTGACAAGATGAGCTGTTTCATAAATGCTTTTCTAGGTCAGCAGGATAATAGAACCTGGCAGATCACTCTACCTCAGGTTTCATTACAGCCCTGCTATTGCTCTTCTTGCATCAATGCCGCTTCATGCCCCACCAGAAAAGTAGGGCTTCCAATTTTCCACACTTCAAAACATGTGAAAACTGTAAAGGATGTGTGTGTGTGTGTGTGTGTGTGTGTGTGTGTGTGACTTTCTCTCCCCAAAGCACCTGAGATCCCTAAGCCTATAGGAGTTTTGAGCCATTCTTTACGACTGAAACACACAGCAAAGAAAGGGCTCCCAAACCTGTGGCTTTATTGGTCATGGGACTGCTGCATAGTTAGAATCTTAGAATTAGTCAGGGTTGGAAGGCACCACAAGGATCATCTAGTTCCAACCCCCCTGCCATGGGCAGGGATACCCTACCCTAGATCAGGTTGGCCAGAGCCTCATCCAGCCTGGCTGCAAACACCTCCAGGGATGTGGCCCCAACCACCCATTCCAGGCTCTCACCACTCTCGTGGTGAAGTTAAACAATAAAGCCTTACAAGTTGCCAAGACCTCCAAGCTGAGGCAGAGCTGTGTGTCTACACAGCAGGATTCCTGTTGAGTTGGGTATAAAACTACTGAAGGGATTTATGTAAGTTAGTTCAGAAATCAGTTACTGAAACTTCAGCCTCCAAATCATCTCTCTGAGATTGACCATCCCAGTGTATTGCATCCAGGCTGATCTCAGGCTTGGCAAGGCTCTGAGCAGCAATAGAACCATAGAATGGCCTGGAAGGGACCTCCAAAGGTCATTAAGCACAACCCCTGCTGCAGTCAGCAGGGACATCCTCAACTAGACCGTGATCTAGTGGAGGATGAGCCTGCTCACTGCAGGGGTGTTGGACTACATCACCTTTGGAGGTCTCTTCTAACCCAAACCATTCTATGATTCAGCATCTACAAGATGCTCTCTCCCTTCCAGAAGGCAACCAGCACCCCAAAGGTGAAGCATTGCTCAGAACCGAAGTATAATAAAGAGCAGTAGAAAAAGTCCCCCTCAAGTCAGATAAGGAGGCTGTGAACTTGCCTCTTTACCAGGTGTCTAACTGCCCTGCTTGAGAGTCTGGGAGCATCTTCTGACCCCTGCCCAGACCCACATCCCTGACAATCCTCACCTCCTTTCCCAGGCTGGAGGCACTTGGATGGCTCACAGCTCTTTGATCTGGCATTGCTCAACTTCAGCAAAGTCTACCAGAGGCAGGGTGAGGATCCCTGACACTGACAGTTTGTGCTTCTGCTTTGAAGAATCTTTCCTACACTTTCCAGCCTGGAATTCCTGCTGTCTTCTTGTTCTCTTTGTTGTCTTTTGTCGGTGTGGGTTGTTTTTGGGGTGGGTTTTTTTTTTCCCTTTTCTCCCCAAGTCCCAGCCAAATGCTGTTCTTTACTGTGCAATAAACATCCACTCCTGCAACATCAGCCCATTCCCCTTCACAATTTGGTTACATCTGAGGGTTTGAGTCTTTTGTTGCACATCCTCCAACAGCCTCCCCAGCATCAGCAGCCATCACCTCTGCTTCTCACGAGAAGGCACTTTCTAAAACACACAGAATTGAATACTTCTCCCCCGTTGTCTTTTCAGCTCTCCTGGCCAAACAGCTATATCAAATCCTGCAAGGTGACTCATCAGCCTTAGTGGGGGGAGGATTGTTTTCTGCTTCAGAGTTCACAGGACTTTTCCACTCTGCTCTGAACACCAACAGATTTCCTCATTAAGCCACCAGAAAACTTTGTCTGCTGTGTTCTTTCTCGGGCACGCACTAAAACGCTCTCCTCTAATCTGCTTCGCTCTTCCTTTGTGGCTTCCCTTGATAGGTTTTTTGAAGCTGAAGTTCTGCCTGGAATGGTTTCAAGCGGGCAAGGGGAATGCATTAGAGCCCCAATATCTACATTCCAATATTTGCTTCTTAACAACTTTTTTTTTTTTTTTGGTAACCCTGTTAATTCAACATTTCTGACTAATCCTTCCCACAGTTTGCTTTGTTTCGGTGTAGGAGAACATATGCTCATTAAATTTAATCAGGGACTTCAGAGAGAACTTTAATTTCCATCAGGCCACCATTCCCTTTGCTCCATTCTGGTCCAGTTGTGGCAGAAAGCCTCTAATAATAATGCTGTATCAGCCTCGTTATTAAGGCAATCTGATTTGAAGAAGTTCTGTGCTTTCTGCCTGTCCTTGGACAGTCCCCAAAGGCATCTGGCAAGAAATTACATCCCCACTCCTGTCTGCCCTGTAAAGCACAGCCTGCATGATTTTTTTCTTTTTTTTTTTTTTAACTGGGGAAAAAAAAAAACCAAACCAACAAAGCAAAACTTTACAGGAGGTGGTTTACCCTCTGCTTTGGGTGGAGAGAATCCTCGCATTGAAGGGAATTTAAACACAGGAGCTGAAAGAGAAAGCAAAGCACACATAGAATCACAGAATCATAGAATTAGTCAGGGTTGGAAGGGAGCACAAGGATCAGCCAGTTCCAAACCCCCTGCCATGCCCAGGGACACCCTACCCTAGATCAGGCTGCCCACAGCCTCTGCCAGACTGGCTGCAAACACCTCCAGGGGATGTGGCCCCAACCACCTCCCTGGGCAACCTATTCTGCCTACATGTGGTAGGCAAGAGCAACAGAAAGGCTCTTGTTGTCCAGCTAAGCAGAGAGAAATGGAGCTAAAATCTAGAGGATCTTTAGAGGTCTCTTCCAATCTCTGCTATTGTATGACTCTACGATTTAGCACCAGACTTGGTAGAGTTAGATAGAGTCATAGAGTGGTTTGGATTAGAATCATAGAATCAGTCAGGATTGGAAGGGACCACAAGGATCAGCCAGTTCCAACCTCCCTGCCATGCCCAGGGACACCCTACCCTAGATGAGGCTGGACAGAGCCTCAGCCAGCCTGGCTGCAAACACCTCCAGAGATGTGGCCCCAACCAGCCCCCTGGGCAACACATTCCAGAGTCTCACCACTCTCATGGTGAAGAACTTCCTCCTCACATCCAATCTGAAATAACATGAGCTCTGTTATTTGGGATGGTGATGCCTGGATGGTCAGCAGGACTCCCAGGTCACCCTGGAGTTGCAAATAATGCATAGGAGAAGAGGAGAAGTGGGGCAGCATTCTCCCTTTTCAAGGCTACTGCTCTGCCCTGCTGAACAAAACTCTGCCCTTGGCCACAGCCCAGTGCAAGCAAGGACATTGCTGCCCCAATAGAGACTGTTGAATCACAGAATCACTAAGGCTGGAGAAAATCTCCAGGACCATGAGGTCCAACCATCAACCCAACACCACCATGGCCACTAAACCATGTCCCCAAGTGCCACGTCCAGACATTTCTTGAACCCCTCCACGGATGATGACTCCACCCCCACTGAGGGCACCTTGTCCAGTGCCTGAGCACTCTTCCAGCACACAGATTTTTCCTAGTCCCCAACCTAAAGCTCCCCTGGCCCACCATACATGTCCTGGCTGAGGCACTGACCTGTCCTTCCCGTTGTGGCTGTGCTCTCACTCTCTCCTGTGTAGTGGATAGCAGAAACCATCACCTTGTAGGCTCGATCAGGCAGCAATGACTGCAGGGTCACACTGCTGCTTTTACCAGAAGCCATGATCTACAGCAGGGTGAGAAAAGAGCCCAACACTTGATCAGGCTTCCTGTTACAGCCCTCAGTTATACCTCAGAGTTCCATGGAAGGGTTTTAGTGGTGAGTCCTGGGACCATGGGGCTCAGGGCAGCATCCCTGCTTAGGTCAGCAGGACAAGGAAGCTGTGCACTGCCATCAGATCAGCCAGGGGAAGAATGGTTTGGGTTAAAGACCATTTATTTCCAACCCTCTTGCCATGGGCATCTCCCACAGCAGGTTTCTCAAGGCCTTGTCCAAACTGGCCTTGAACATCTCCAGAGAGGGGACATCCACAGCCTCACTGGGCAACATCTTAAGAGATTTTTCCCTATGGAAAGACCCAAATATTCCCCATGCAAGTGCAACAGAAACACCTTATAAGATGGGCTTGAAGTGTAAAAACTGGGGTTTAAAAGGTTAGTATTTAACTTCCCTAAGTTAGAGGGGCAGTAGTTTTATCTTCAACCTCTCTGCCTCCAAGAATTCCCCAGAGCAGTTTAGGGAGAGGAGAAAGTTGCATTAGCAGCTTTGCTGGACACAAATATTTTAATGAGAGGGAAGCCTGGAGGTTCTCTTCACAAAGCCAAACACCAGCAAGTCAGGAAAGCAAATTTGGTTTTGTAGTCTTACAAAGCAGCTTTCCTTAAGGAAAAGCCTAACTGGAGTGGGCAGAGGTCCTCTGGGCATGAAACTGTCCTCATGCCCCTCTGCTCCACCACCTGCCACCTACAGAGGGGCTGGAGACTTACTGTTTGCTGAGCACCAACATCAGAGACAGGGTTGTAGGTGATTTTGTAGTGCTGGACACGGCCATCAGGAGGGGTCCAGTGGATCTGGAGGCTGGTGGGGGTCTCAGAGTTGATGAAGAGGTTGGTGGGTGGGCTCCGGGAATCTGCAGTGGGAATTGAAGCATCAAAGGCAAACAGAAATGGAGCAAAGCTGGAGGTGGGGAGATTCAGACTGGACATGAGGAGGAGGAAGTTCTTCACCATGAGAGTGGTGAGAGCCTGGAAGGGGTTGCCAGGGCGGGTGGTTGGGGCCACATCCCTGGAGGTGTTTGCAGCCAGGCTGGCAGAGGCTGTGGGCAGCCTGCTCTAGGGTAGGGTGTCCCTGGGCATGGCAGGAGGGGTTGGAACTGGCTGATCCTTGTGCTCCCTTCCAACCCTGACTGATTCTGTGATTCCATTCTATGATTAGGAAGAAGATGTTTACTAGGAAGGTGGTGGAACACTGGAACAGGTTGCCCAGGGAAATGCTATCCCTGGAGACATTCAAGGTCAGTTTTGGTGTGGCTCTGAGTAACCTGATTTAGTTGGGGATGTCCCTGCTTACTGCAGAGGGGTTGGACTAGATGACCTCCAGTCCCTTCTAACCCAGTGCTTTCTGTGATTCTATGAAATGCCTACAAACAGGACCAGCAGCATTTGCCTCCGAGCTCATTTCTGAAAGCTTCAGCCCTCTGCTCTGCAGTTAACCAACGCTCAGAGCAGAAGCAGTGGCCCTGGGGACCTCAAAAGAGAGAAACATCTCCTGGAGGGATGAATTGCCAGAGGATAGCACAACAGAACTCAAACATTCAACAGTTCAGTTTCTAGGACATGGAAAACAATCTTGGAAGGAGGGAGGAATCCTGGAAGCACAAGGAAAAGAGATCCTGTGTATGGACAAACACCAAAGGATACCCTTCATGGAGACCCAAGCTGCAGCTGGTTTTCATCCAAGATCTGGACAAACATCCTGATTGCTGGTTACACCTGGACCACTCTTCAAAGTCAATCCATCCTCACTTCTAAGATTTTCCACCTTTTTTTTTTTCTTTCTTTCTGTTTTTAAATTATTCTTAAACCTGCCAGAGCAGCCAGCACACGCCAGTGTTGTCTGGCTCTTCTCACACCAACACCCACAGCCTTGGAAAAGGATCACATCAGTGCCTGAGCTACTCTCCCTTTCCTGGCCCTGCAGCAGGATGCACGGAGGTGCCCCCCCACACACACACAGTTGTGGTTAGTCAGGAAAGGGTTTGCCAGAGACCAAAGCTGAGTGATTTTTAATTATGCATTAATTTTAATTAATTTCTTTCCCTGGGGTCCTGCTACTGGTAGAGCTGGTGGCAAAGGCTGGAGTGGTTTCTCTGAGCACAGGCTGACAGTTCCTAAGAGAAAGGCAGAGGAGGGTAAATCCATCTGCTGCTCAAACGAGGGGCTCAGGAGCATGGGGGTCATCTACTCCTGGAGCATCATAAAATCATAGAATGGTAGGGGTTGGAAGGTGTGGTTGTTTAGCAGTTGCCTGCCCCCCCACCCTTTGATATAACCCAGGCTGAGACTCAGAATGGCTGGAAGTTGAGAAATGAAGCTTTATATTTACAGCAATGCTCAATATACAAGCAGATATTTACAATGTGTAACAGATATTTACAGATATATACAGTGAAAAGGTAATACAGACACACCACAGCCCTCCCAGAGATCAAAATCCCTAAGAGAGGTTTCTAACCACCCCCTACCACCTTTCCCCCCTTCCCCAATCTCATCTCACCAGCTGTTGATGCAGCAGATAGGCAAAGGTAGATCAGCCAGAGGGGGTTAGCAGTAGGAAAGAAGTTAGTGGAATTATTAAGAATCAGCTACAAAAGGCAGGGACAAAGGAGCCATGCAAGAGAGCAGCCAGAGCCCAGAGAGGTCTGAAACCATCTCTCTTATCTATATTTGGGTTACAACTCTTAAAACAATTTTTTTTTTCTTTCTCAGTAGAGCTCTGAGTGGAGTAGCATCATCTGTTCTCCTCTCTCAGCCTATAGTCTAATTTTCTCACTCAAATCCTCCAATTAGTTCAAACCAACACAGAAGGGACCTCTGGAGATCCTTGAGTACAACCCCCCTGTTAAGCAGGATCACCTAGGGCAGGTCACACAGCAACACATCCAGACAGGTCTCAAAAGCCTCTAGAGAAGGAGTCTTGCTTCCAAGCAGTGACTTGTTCTACATAAATGTGTGTACCCAGCCTTGAATCCACGCTGGTGTGGAGACAAAGAAGTCTTGGAGAGAGAAAAGGAAGCATTTTCTTCAGAAGAGACTAAAAAAACAAGGGTGAGCCTTAAAAAGAGTCAAGGACACACAGCCCCCAAGCTAAGAGATTTCTCTTTTTGCAGTTTTACCTTTAAGGCTCTTCTGCCCACCCAGCAAAGTCTAGGGTGACCTTGGAGCATAGGCTGAATGAAGATCATTTGTATCCTCATTGATCCTCCTCCCTTTCCCTCTACAAAATCAGCTTCTACTGCAGCTGAACCAAGGCTGCTGGCAGCTGAATCAGGCTGGAGGCTGTTGCTGTGCATCACTCACCTCAAGGTAAAGTGGAGAAGAAAACAAGTGTGGGAGGTGGAGTCACTTGGGCAGCACTATTCTTAGTGCTGTGCTGTGCGTCTGCAGCTTTGCTGCTGGCACTGCTTGTTTCCTTCAGCTGAGGTAAGTGAAGCCTCTGCTAAAGTCAACTTTCAAGGCAAAGTTAGAGAAAGCCTCCTGAGTTGGGTTTATTCTGGGAAGCCCCCAGGCCTGGAAGGATTTGATGGCACAGGTCTGACAGTCAGGGGTAAGGTCACCTCCTGAAGCTGCCCAGGAGGGTAGAAGCAGCTCTGACACCATCTGTGTCTTCCATTACTTTTTGAACCTCTGCTCCTCCACAGGAGGAAACCCAGCCTGCTTGCTCTTGGGTCTAATCAGCATCACAAGCATATTTTCAAATTAAAGTGAAATTCTGGGAAACTCATCTGCAGTGACTATATCATAGAACCATAGAATGGCTCAGGTTGGAAGGGACCTCAGAGATCATCTACTCCAACCTCCCAACCGTGGTTGGGGACACTCCTCAACTAGACTCAGCTGCTTAAGGCCTCATCCAACCTGGCCTTGAGGCATCCACAGCCTCCCTGGGTAGCCTATTCCAGAGTCTCACCACCCTTGTACTGAAGAACTTCCTCCCAAGACCCATTCTAACCCTGCTCACCCTCAGCTTCAAACCATTTCCTCTTGTCCTACTGTTAGACACCCTCATGGAAAGTATTCACAGGCATCCACAGGCAGCCTGGTCTAGGGTAGGGTGTCCCTGCCCATGGCAGGGGGGTTGGAACTGGATGATCCTTGTGGGCCCTTCCAACCCTGACTGATTCCATGATTCTATGACCTCCAGGATTCTGTGTCTCTCTTTCCTTTCCCTTTCCCTTTCCCTTTCCCTTTCCCTTTCCCTTTCCCTTTCCTTTCCTTCCCTTTCTTCCTTTTTTTTTTTTTGTCAGCATGCAGCTGCCAGTGTCGTTCTCCTGGCAGCTGTCCATAAACAAATGTTATTATTATTCATTATTACTAAAACCTCAGCTTCTTATTCCAAGGTTGACATTTATTCTGAACTTCAACAGCCCAGTGTCAGCCTAAATGTGTTTATTCTGCAAAAGAGGCTGAGAAGACAATGGTATTCTGGGGTGCTTTAAGCATAGTGTGGCCAGAAGGTTGAGAGAGGTTCTCCTTCCCCTCTACTCTGCCCTAAGGAGGCCACATCTGGAGTCCTGGGTCCAGTTCTGGGCTTCTTGGTTCAAGAGTTACTAACTGGAGAGAGTTCAGCAGAAGCCACAGAGATGTGAGGGCTGCAGAGCCTGGAGAAGAGCAGCCCCAGAAGGGATCTGATCAGTGCTCAGCAAGAGCTAAAGGGTGGAGGGCGAGAGGATGGTACCAGACTCTTGTCAGTGGTGCCCAGTGATAGGACACAGGGACATAAACTGACACCCAGGAGGTTCCATCTGAACAGGAGAAGAAACAACTTCTGTGTGAGGGTGCAGAGCCCTGGAGCAGGCTGCCCAGAGAGGTTGTGGAGTCTCCTTCTCTGGAGAGATTCCAACCCCATCTGGCCACTGTGATCCTGGACAAGCTTCTGTGGGTGCCCCTCCTTTTGCAGGGACTGGATGATCTCCAGAGGTCCCTTCCAAGCCCATGATTCTGTGAAAACTGAGAGGTGGAGGAGGAGAGGACTGCTGCTGTTGAATGGATTGCATTGCATTCAGTGCCAAGAAAGCCATTAAGCAGGCAATAGTAATTAGGAGGACCTCTGGGAGTGCCACTTTTTAACCTCATCTCCTGCCTGCACCAAGTGAGATTTAGATAATGCCTCCAAAGGCAGAGCCTGCCTGCAGGATTCTCTCTTGTTTCTGTGAGCACCCTTGGATGAAGCAGAGCTCAGCAATGACACAGCTGCAGAAATCCTCACCCTCCCTGCCAGACAGCATTTTACCAACAGGAAGCTCTCATTAGGCAGCAGAATGACACCTTACAGAAAGCCAATTCATTTGCATCCATGCACTGCACAGACCATGGGGCTGGGTAGAAGCAATGTCTCCTACATGAAACACCAAAGCATCACAGAACTGTGGAGGTTGGAAGAGACCTTTGAGATCATCAAGTCCAACCACTCACAATCCCACCACTGCCACTAAACCAACATCCCTCACCACCACATCCATGTGTCTTTGAAATACCTTTGGGGATGGTGACACCACCACCTCCTTGGGCAGCCTGTTCCAGTGCCTGAGAACCTTTTCTGCAAAGAAATTTTCCCTAGTATCCAACCTGGACCTCCCCTGGCACAGCTTGAAGCTGTCACTTGTTGCATGTGAGAAGAGACCAATCCTCACCTGGCTCCAGCTTCCCTTGAGAGAGTTGTAGGGGGCAATGAGGTCTCCTCTCAGCCTCCTTTTCTATACCTTTGGGGATAGTGACACCACCACCTCCCTAGGCAGCCTGTTCCAGTTCCTGAGAACCTTTTCTGCTAAGAAAATTTCCCTAATATCCAACCTGAACCTCCCCTGGCACAACTTGAAGCTGTCACTTGTTGCATGTGAGAAGAGACCAATCCTCGCCTGGCTCCAGTTTCCCTTGAGAGAGTTGTAGGGGGCAATAAGGTCTCCTTTCAGCCTCCTCTTCTGAAGACTAAACAACCCCAGTTCCCTCAGCCATTCCCCCTAGGCCTTGTGTTCATTGCAAGGCTATCAGATGCTCCTGCTTGCCCAGCCTGTTCTTCTCAGGACACATCCAGAGCACTAAGAAGATGATTAAGTATCTCAAGACTGTTTCAGACATTCAGGTTTGGGTTTCCACAGATGAAGGTGGCAGGATCCATGCTGGGATCTGAGACGTTCTGGGCCCTGTTTGCTATCCTTAGGCTGTGGATACCACACACTGATCACTTACTGGTCCTGTGCTGCACAGAAACGGTGTCACTTCGAGCACCATCTTTGTAATAGGCCCAGATGGATATCTTATAGTCTGTGTTCTTCTGCAAGCCTGGCAGGACAGCAGTGGCCACATTTCCAGCAATGGAGAGCTGCAGGAAAGGAGGGAATGAGCCAGTCAAGATCCCAGGCAGCCCCGAGCTAGCTCATGCCATGGAAGCATCTGGCTTACACAAATGAGTTAGCTCTGGGCTTTGGGGACTGTCTCCTGTTGAGGGTTGCATGTGTCTCATCAAAGGCAAACTTCCAGCCCTTATTGATGCCCATGCCTTGCTGCCCATTTCTGTCCAGCAGCTACTTCAGTACCACAGTGCAGTGTTCTGACACAAGGCAGTCCACCTGCCCCCAGCATGAAATGCTTTGGTTCAGCTTCCAGCTTTTAGGTGTGTTGGAACCAGGATCCCCCTATGTGCATTTTGCAGCCCTAATATGAAGCACTGCATGAGAGACTCCTGTGTTTAGACCACTTTTTAAACTGCTGGAGAGCTTAGGATGGACGAGGTCACCTGGTCCATCCTTGCCCTTCCTGCACCAGCTTGTGCTGGAACCAGAATCCCCCTATGTGCATTTTGCAGCCCTAATGTGGAGCACTGCATGAGAGACTCCTGTGTTTAGACCACTTTTTAAACTGCTGGAGAGCTTAGGATGGATGAAGTCACCTGGTCCATCCTTGCCCTTCGTGCACAAGCCCTGTCTCTGGTCATTCTCCTGTGCTCCTCAGTTGGACCTCATCCTTCTTGAAGAGCAGTATCCAAGTGCTTACCAGTACTGAGGAAAGCAGAAGTTGCTTCACTTGTCTTAGAGGCAATACCTCCAGCTATAAATACTGGAGTATCATCTCTGTCTTCTCCACAGCAACTTGACATTGTGGGCTGGAGAGTCTCTGCAACCCCAGATCTTTTTCTACTGAATTGCTTCTTAGCTGTTTGTTCCGCATCCTGCAGACCTGCAGTTAATTATTCCTGCCTAAGCTTAATACTTTCTACTTGTCCCTATTGAATTTCCTCCTTGAGATTTTCCAGAGCACTTCTGCAATCTTCCCAGAGCCTGTAGGGCTCCTTCTGTACCTCCTGCCGCCAGCACTCAAGGTGACTGCTCCACTGAATAGAGCCAAACCCAGGGCAGAGCTTCTCTTATTCCATCAGCATCTTGGGCTGGGTGCTGAACTGTTCGATCGCTTGTTCATTAAGCTGGGTGGGTTTATGCCACCCTGTGCCACTCTGGCAGGTGGCTTCAGCACCATCAAGCAGGTACCAAGCCTGCAGCTCGGGGAGGGGGTGGGGTCCATACCTCCTGAGGCTTCTCTCCACTGACTGTGCTCCACTTGATCTGGTAGACAACCACATCGGAGGCAGCGACAGCTTCCCACTGCAGACGCAGGCTGTTCCCAGCGAGCTCGGTGACCTTCAGGGCACGCGGTGGGGGGACCTTTACTGAGGGATGCAGAAGGAAAGGGAGTCGAAGGGAGGATGCTGACAGCACCTTGTCAGAGCCAAGGTGGGCAGCAGATGGCTGGGGAGCAAAACGTCAACCAGGCAGATGTCTGAGACCAGCCTGTCTTTCACTTCTCCAGCCCCGTATGACAACAGCCATACAGAGAAGGGACAGAGAGGGGTCAATTGTTTCTATAAACCTTAATTAAGAAGGATTATCTCATTTGTGGAGAGGACACGCATCACACCGGTCCTGCAAAGGGGAGAAGAGTGGGAGGACACAGAGGTTAGTGACACCTCATGCCTCCTCTTCATCTGCCTCCTTTCTTTGCTCCTTCCACCTCGTTTTAAACATAACACAGTTGGACACATCCTATCCACAGACAACAAACAGCCACCTGGAGTTTGTGCAAGGGTTTTGGCTATCAGCTGCTGGGACCGATCTACAAATCATTCCAGTTCAGACAGACACAAGCCAATTTTGTCACCTCTCACTGGGACCAAAAAAAAAAACCATTTCCATTCCCTACTTACAGGTGGTAACATTGCCAGTAATGGGAAAGGAGTCGCCTTCGTCATACGTGGATCTGACACTGATGAAGTATTGGGTGAGGGATGACAATGGTCTGAGGACAGCAGATGTTGCAGTGCCAGGAACCTCCATCTGCAGTGGAGGAGATGTGAGAGTACTGTGTGAGAAAGGCTGAGAGAGTTTGGGTTGTTCAGCCTGGAGAGGAGAAGGCTCCAGGGGGACCTTCTGGTGGCCTTTCAAGACTTAAAGGGGCCCGTCAGAAAGCTGGGGACAGACTTTTGAGCAGAACCTGTTGTGACAGGAGAAGGGGTGAAGGTTTGAACTAAAAGAAGGAGGTTTAGACTGGAGAGAAGGAAGCAATGGTTGACACTGAGGGTGGTGAGGCAGTGGCCCAAGTTGCCCAAAGAAATGGGAGAGGAGCGATCCCTGGAACTAACTCAGGTCGGGTTGTTTGTGGCTCTAGTTGCAGGTGTCTCTGCTGTCTGCAGAGGGTTGGACTAGATGACCCTTAAAGGTCGCATCTAACCCAAAATATTTTATGATTTGGAGAGGAGCATGAGCACAGCTGCAGAGGAGCTTAGCATGCGGATGGCAACTCCATCAAAAGTCTCCTGGTCAGAGCCAAAGTACTCCCAGCAGATAAGCCCTCCCCAAACCACATGGCTGAAGGAGAACGAGGCAGTATCTGACCTCCCAAGTATTTTCCCCTTCCACCAGCCCCTCAAGGACTCACCTCCCCAGCATTGCTCCCTCTGCTAGAAACGTAGGTGAGATGGTGAGCTTTGACAGCCGCGGATGCAGCCTCCCAGCTGACTCGCACGGACGCGTGGCTGAGCTCAGAGAAGCTCAGGTACCTTGGAGGACTCAAGGCCACTGCAACAACAGTTAGGGAAAACACCTCAAGGTTTCACAGGCTGCACCATAGCAATGCCATTGGTTGCCTCCTGTCGCTGGTAGATAACCCCACCTTGAACTAAGAGATTCACAAGAACACAGGATGTCAGGGGTTGGGAAGGGACATGCACACCATGGGAAGGGACCTCATTAACCCTTCTCTGCTGTTTTCAGTGTTGCATAATAAGGCAGCAAGCAGCAGCAGCAGCACTCACGGGTGGTTTCCTGGATGCTGGCTGGGTCGCTCGCCTCTTCCCCGTACATGGCATACACTGCCACAGAGTACTCCGTGCTGGGTGACAGCCCCTCCAGCAGGACCTCAGGCTGGGACACCTTCACCTGTCAACAGAGATGTCACAGAAGCCCACAACTGCCTAGGCTGGAAAAAGACCTTTAAGGTCATCAAGTTCAGTCACGAGCGCAGTACCGACAAGTCCCTAACTAAACCACGTTCCTAGAAGCCCTATAGATGTAGCTCTTAAGCACCTCCAGGGATGGGGACTCCACCAGCTCCACCATGCCTGAGAACCCTGGGCTATGAGGAAGATTAGAGGACTGGAATACATGCCTGATGAGGAGAGGCTGAGGCACCTGGGGCTGTTAAGTCTGAACAAGAGAAGACTGAGAGGTGATTTAATCAATGTTTATCAATATCTGAGGGCTGGGGGTCAGGAGCAGGGGGGCAGGCTCTGCTCACTTGCTCCCTGGGATAGGACAAGGAGCAATGGATGGAAGCTGCAGCACAGGAGGTTCCAGCTCAACACATTGTGAGGGTCCCAGAGCATTGGCACAGGCTCCCCAGAGAGGTTGTGGAGTTTCCTTCTCTGGAGACTTTCAAGGCCTGTCTGGGTGTGTTCCTCTGTGACCTGAGCTAGATGGCCTCAGTGGAGCAAGACCCAGGTCATGATCACTCTGGTTACACTAAGGAGTCTGCTCTGTCCATCTTGCCAAGGGGCACCCAGAAGATTGGGGTTACACATCACCTTCTTATGAGAGTGTCTGAGGGAGCCAGGGTTGTTTATCCTGGAGAAAAGGAAACCTCCTGGAGAACTTCCTCCTAGGTCTCTTCTCCCTAGTAACAAGGGACTGGATAAGAGGAAGTGGTCTCAAGTTCCTGAGGAGGAAGTTCTTCACCATGAGAATGGTGAGAAGCTGGAATGGGTTGCCCAGGCAGGTGGTTGGGGCCACATCCCTGGAGGTGTTTGCAGCCAGGCTGGATGAGAGTGTGGGCAGCCTGATCTAGGGTAGGGGTTGGAACTGGATGATCCTTGTGGTCCCTTCCAACTCTGGCTGATTCTATGACTCTAGGTTTAGTTGTATATGGGGCAAAATTTCTTCCCCAAAAGAGTTGTCAAGCCCTGCAACAGGCTGCCCAGAGCAGTGGTGGATCCTCCATCCCTGAAGGGACTGAAAAGCTGTGGAGATGTGGTGCTGAGGTGCATGGCTGAGCCATGTCCTGGCAGTGCTGGCTTGATGGTTGGACTCAGTGATCATAGTATCACAGAATCATAGAATGGTGTAGGTTGAAAGGGACATCAAAGATCATCCAGTTCCAACTCCCATCTCTTCCAACTAACAGGATTCTATGACTCTCCCACAGTCTTCTACAGAGGCATAAGTCTCTTACAGGAAAATGCTGCTGCTGTTGTTCTGGCTGGGATCAGGGGACATACTCAGAGCCAGGGGAAGCCCTTGCAGAAGCGTTGCCTGCTGCAAGCATCCCCCACAGCAGCCAGGTTGCTGCCACCTGCTGCTAGCGCAGCACCGCCACAGCTCTCCTCCGCTGCCTGCTGGCTGCAGAGCTGTGCCTGGAAGCTTTTAGAAGCCCACACACAATGCAGCCCAGCTTTATTAAAAACTGGGAGCACTTTAATGCTGGTTTTGCAGCCATCCCATAGCCTTTGGGCGTTGCAGCCTTACAGAGGGTAGGTCAAGTATCTGCTGAAATGTTCCAAGATGATAAAATGCAACTTTGAATGCTGGAGTCTGAATCTTAACAAAAATCCATCATTTGCACTGAAAGATGCTCAGAGGGCTGAAGCATCTTCTCTCCTATGAGGAGAGACTGAGGGAGTTGGGGCTGTTCAGTCTGGAGAGGAGAAGGCTCCCAGGTGACCTTATTGTGGCCTTGCAGTATCTTATGAGAGCTACAAGAAAGCTGGGGAGGGACTTTTGAAGATGTCAGGTAGGGATAGGACTGGCAGAATGGAACAAAGCTAGAAATGGGGAGATTCAGACTGGATGTTAGGAAGTTCTTCAGCATGAGGGTGGTGAGAGACATTAGGGGTTGCCCAGGGAGGTGGTAGAAGCCTCATCCCTGGAGATGTTTAAGGCCAGGCTGGATGAGGCTGTAGACAGCCTGATCTAGTGTGAAGTGTCCCTGCCTGTGGCAGGGGGGTTGGAATTGGTTGATCCCTGTGGTCCCTTCCAACCCTGACTGATTCTATGATTCTAAAACAGAAGGTAAGCATTGACTGCTCTCTAGGAAAACCTGGAGCTGCTCCTGTTGCTGTGCATTCATGGGGGCAACTCGAGTCAGGGGCCACACATGTTCCCCCCACCTCTTTTTTGTTTTTAATTCATAGAATGGTTTGAATTTGAGACCTTAAAGATCTAGTTCCAGCCTTCCTGCCATGGACAAGGCCACCTCCCACTACATCAGGCTGTCTACAGCCTCATCCAGCCTGGCTTTAAACACTTCTAAGGATGAGATGTCTGCAGTGTCTCTGGGCAGCCTGTTCCAGTGCCTCACCACCCTCATAGCAAAGAACTTTTTCCTAATGTCCAATCTAAATCTATTCTGTCCTAGTTTCAAACCATTGCCCCTTGCCCCTAAAACTTTTAGCCTCATTCTGTCACCACAAGCCCTTACAAAAACCTCCCTCTCCAGCTCTCCTGCAGGTCCCCCTTCAGGTACTGCAAAGACACTGTAAAGGTCTCTCTGGTGCTTTCTCTTCTTCAGACTGGAGAAGTTCTCGTGAACTCTACCTCCATTGTGTAGTCCTCTGCTCCATCAGGGGCTGCAGAGCAGAGCACCAGGTACTGCGTGGCTCCCTGGGCAGCCTTCCAGCTCAACCTGATGCTGTTGTGGCTCAGCTCAGAGACTCGCAGGGAGCGAGGAGAAGACAAAGGCACTGAGGTGGGGAAAAAAATTAAAAAAAAGCAGAAAGATGTCTTCAGTGTATGAGGTCTGTGAAGGTCCAACCCTGGAAGAGATCTGGTTTTGCAACAGCTTCTGAAAGCTGGTGGACATCTACCACACATCTACCACAGTAGATCAACCACTTATGAAAAGCAGAGGTTTAATTTCCTTTAATGTCCTTTCCAAGGACAACGAAGTGGCAAGGACTGGCAAGATATTTCTAGCATGGTGTTTTTGCTGCCACAGCAGTGGTCTCCTTTGCAGAATAAGACAGGTGAAAAGGGGGCTCTGAAAAGGGGGTCCAACCTGCTGCTCAAAGAGCAGGTTGCTCAGGATCACATCTGGTCAAACTCTGAGCATCTCCATGGATGGGGATAGCTGTAGGCAGCCTGAACTTGGGGGAAGGGGGAAAACAATGTCAAGCTCCAGTCTGAGCTGGCCACAAAGAGAGAGAGAGCTTTGCTCACCTCTCGTAGGCATAAATCTCTCTACTCACGACCTACATGTGGAGGCGACACCTCTCAGTCCATCCCCAACAGCTGTGTCGTAAACAGGAAACACTGACACCAGATACTCCATGTGGGAGGTCAGATTAGAGAGCTGGAAAGAGGAGACTGCTCCATCTAAAGCCACCTGGAAGCACAAGGGAGGGCTGTCAGGATGGGCAGGTGCTAGCTGCTCTTTAGCAGAGGGATGGTTGAACTGGCATCCCCTAGCAAGCATGATAGCCTCTTTCTGCACATCTGTGCTCAGGGACAGTTGCTCTCTGAATTTTGGGCCAATGAGGACCTCCCCAAAATGGAGAGAGGCAATAAGCATCCACAGAATCATGGAATCACAGAATCATAGAATCAGTCAGGGTTGGAAGGGACCACAAGGATCATCTAGTTCCAACCCCCTGCCATGGGCAGGGACACCCTAGAGTCATAGAATAGTAGGGATTGGAAGAGACCTCTGGAGACCTCTGTCCCTGGAGAGACCTCTCTGGACACCAGATTTTGCTGGTGTCCTCTTCCATTTTCTCATCCTATCAGCTGACCACAGTTACGCTCAGTGTTTCAGTTGATGTCCCACCATAACCTTCATCCCACCCTCTCAACCATCATCTCTCTATCTACTGAAGTCTCCTTCAACTCCCAGCCAGCCCCTGGAAGGTGCTGCAGCCTCAGGTGCCTGGAGAAAGCTCTCTCACCTCTCTGGGCTCACCACCCTTAGATGGAGAATAGACAATCCGATATTTCTTTGGTGGTCTCAGAGGAGGGCTCCAGGTCAGGTGCATGCTCTTGGAGGTCACAGCTGATATTTTCAGGTCGCTTGGGCTCAGCTGGGGCCCCATGCTCACAGGGATGTCTTTCACAGTGCTGCCTGGGAATTCAAAGCCGAGTTACTCACTTGATTTCAGCCTTCCCACTCCAAGCCTGCTTTCCAGCTCATAAATATGAGTGACATTTCTCCAATCAAGTTACAATCTCCTTCCCTATGGAGCACAGAAACTCTTCCAAACTGCTCTGAGATAAATAGTTTTAAACCCAAGCACACAGAGAACATAAACACTCCATGGAGAACAGGCTTTGCATTATGCTGGATGCTGGGAATATTTATTACTCCTTTTTCTTTTTCTTTTCTTTTTTTTTTTTTTTTTTTTCAGCCCAAATCTGCTTTTTCACCTGCACCTAAAAGACAATTTCTCAAAATGAACGAGCAGAAGTTAGTCAGGTTTCTTCTTTGAGTGATGTCTGACTGTATCAAACAAGCACAAAATTAAGGAGGAGGAATCAGTTGATTTATGTGCACACCTCCTGAGCATTAAAATGAAAGTGTGCTTCAAAGCCAGACTTTCCCATTCTCCTTAGGCAATCTTGGAGCAGAGAGAGAGAGAGAGAGAGAGAGAGAGAGAAACATGTGCATGTTCTATCTCCTGAGGATCTAAGCCAACGCCTGGAGTGGTTCTTCATTCTCTTGTTCATCATGCAAGCTGCAGTCTAGCAAAGGAAAGAAATCAGGTAGGGATAGGTCTAGGGGGAATAGAACAAAGCTAGAAATGGGGAGATTCAGGGTGGATGTTAGGAAGTAGTTCCTCACCATGAGGATGGTGGGAGCCTGGAACAGGTTACCCAGGGAGGTGGTGGAAGCCACATCCCAGGATGTGTTCAAGGCCAGGCTAGTGTGAGGTGTCCCTGCCCATGGCAGGGGGGTTGGAACTAGGTGATCCTTGTGGTCCTCTTCCAACCCTGACTGATTCTATGATTCCATGATTCTAGGAAGAGGCTGTTTGGTTTTAACTTGAAAAAATCTTGGAGCTCCATCATGTAAGTGAAGCATAAAGAAAAAGAGCCTCTAGATATTTTATCATCTCCTCTTCCTACCTCCATACATCCTCCATATATCCCTCCCTTTATATCACAGAACCACTGAATTGTCAGGGTTGGAAGGGACCCCCAAGGACCATCTAATTCCAAACCCCCCTGCCATGGACGGGGACAACCTCCATTAGATCTCTCATAAGCTCTTCTGCTTGCTGTGCCTCCTCTTGATTGAAAGAACCTCAGAAAAGGAGATGGTTACATGACATTTTTCACACCATAGAATCATAGAAAGGTTTAGGTTGGAAGGGACCTCAAAGCTCATCCAGTTCCAACCCCCCACCATAGTCAGGGACACCTCCCACTAGAACAGGTCACCCAAAGCCTCATCCAACCTATGGTTATGGAACCATATGATTATGGAAAAGGGAAAAGATGTCCCCCTCACCCCTACAAAGGTAGCTACTGCCATTAGGTGATTATATCCACCAAGAGTTGCCCAAACTCCTGGTAGCAATGATTGCTGCCTGCACTGGCTGCAAGCCAAAAGGAGATGACTGAACCGAGAGCATCAGAATGGAAACATCTGCAAGTAAAGCAGTTCTGACACTTGTTAGAGACAGCAGGCAGGCTGCAGTGGAAGAGCTGCACCCAGAGGGTATTGCAGAAGACAATAATCCCAGGAGAAACTGGCCAACCCACTGATGTGGCAAGGACCATTGTCAGGCAGCAGGAGAACTGAGCAAGGAGATCAGCAGAGGAGGTCAGATAATGCTGAGAGGGTGGTGGAGCTCATGGAGGGAAAACTATGAGAAAGGACCAACCCTAGAGGTGAGGAAGGTGGGTGATGAGCAGAAGGAAGCTCACCCCTCACTACACTTCACCTGCAGTCTCCTTGTTGCTCTTCTCTTTGATTCTGCTGCACAGGACCCGGGTGAGCTTGCCAACCAGAGAGCTCAGCAGTGGGAAATCCAGCACGTTGTACACGGTGAGCTCCAGGGGCTCTGAGGCCACCTGCTTCAGCTCTGCCTCATCTGCGTTCTTCACCCCTGCAACCAGAGCAGAAAATGAGACTGGAAAGGAGCAGCACCTACCTCCTGCTTCTGTCATCTTTGTTCAGGAGCATCATCCTTCTCTCCCACCCGTTCCAGTGAGGATCTGAGAATGGTCTTGGGATTTCCTGCAACAACAGCCTCAGTCCCACCTGGAATGGACTTTCAAATCTGGGGGCTCAGAAGGTCTTGTGTGACCTGCAGACAGTCTAGTGAATCCTCCTTCTGTTTTCCTGCCTCCTCATCACTTGCAGCCTTTGCTACCAGGCAGACAGATTTTTTTTTTTTTTTTTTTTTTTTAACTCCAAGAGGCAGTTGGCATAAAGAGGGGAAATGAATGAATGAATAAACAGCAATTTTCTATTTATGAGGTGCCAGCACTCCCCACAGAGCCTGTTGTTCATCAGAGCACCACACTGCCTTTCAAGAGTGTCAAGGATGAGCAAAGAGCAGATAATTTATTTAGCAGAACTTTACCATCAGTGAGCATCCTCCACCCTCATTAACTCTCTGCAGCCCAAGCCCCACAGTATACAACTTATTTTGCTTCCCAGTGCTAGGCTCAAGCATTGCCCAAGCACTGCCATCAGAAAACAGGGATCCCATCTGGCTTCTCAAGTCCAGGACCACTACTTTAACAGCTCTGCCAGCCTCCTTCCCCCTTGTTCTTGCAGTGGGAACCAAGGTGATCTTGAGGTTAACACTCAGATCCTGATGTCTCAGGACCAAACCACATGAGCTTCCTCTAGCCAAGGAGGAAAGGCAAAGACCCCAGCCAGGAGCCAATCTCCAAGTGGTTTTCAGATGTTAGTCTGCTGTGCTGCACAACTGTGCTGGTTTGAACTAATTGGAGGATTTGAATGAGAAATTAGACTATAGGCTGAGAAAGGAAAACACTGAGGATGCTACTTCACTCATAGCTTTACTGAGAAAGAAAAAACAAATGTTTAAGAGTTGTAACCCAAATATAGACCAGGTCAGACCGCTTTGGGCTGTGGCTGCTTTTGCATGGCTCTTTTCTCCCTGCCTTTTGTAGCTGGATCTGAATAATTTCACTAACTTCTTTCCTGCAGCTAATCCCCCCCTGGCCCATCTACCTTCACCTATCTGCTGCATAAAACAGCTGGTGAGATAAGATTGGGGAAGGTGGTAGGGGTGGTTGGTTACCCCTTTTAGGGATTTCTGATCTCTGGGAGGGCTGTGGTATTTCTGTATTACATTTTTACAGTATATATCTGTAAATATCTGCTTGCATATTGTGCAAAGCTGTAAATATAAAGCTTCATTTATTAACTTCCAGCTGGTTGAGTCCTAGCCTGGGTTATTTCAAAGTGTGGGGGGAGCAAGGAAATGCCGAACCACCACACACAACATAGATCTGCAGCTCAGCAGCTCCATGGAGCCCAAGGAAGAAAACACAGCATCAAGCACTTAGCTACAACCCCTAAGCAACAAACCTTTGCTGGTGCCTTCCTGACATCAGTTAGCACTTTGGGGTTTGGAAACTGCAACGTTTAGGCGAGTTTTCTATGTGACTTTATTGTCCATTTATGAGTTCCTAGCAAACTTGTTTAGTCATCAAGGCCAGAGCTGCTCAAGGCCATTTTGTGCCTCATTATTGCTGTTGGGCAGCAAAGAGCAGCTGATGTTATTATTCAGAGAAATGGAAAGTTGCAAGAGGCAGTAGTTATAGAGGAGGTCTCCTGCCCTCCCCAAGACAATGTTCTCTTGCCTAATTCCACAGCTGAGACTGCTGCTCTCCAAGGCTCACAGAAGTCTTTATGGATGGGAAGTGTGAAGTATCTCCTGTGAATGAAGGTTTGGGTTTGGGTTTTTTTTTTTTTCTAGGCAAAATCCCCTTTGAAGACATTGTGCTGAATAAATGAGTTCATTTTCATCCCAACCACAATGTAATGAGGTCCTACCCACCACTATCCTGAGGTGCCAGGATGCTCCTATCACAGTCGAGGGAACACAACCTTCCATTTGAAGATCCAAAACAGCTTGGCTTGTCAACAGCTGTGACCTTACCAATAGCAAATATCTCTATGCCCAGGTTTTTCAGGGTCTGAGCAGCCAGGTTTGCATCATCCTGGGATTTGCCATCAGTCAAGAGGATCACCAACTTCTCAGCCTCCAGCCGGGCACCAGCATCTGGTTTCAGGTTCTGCTCCAGGACATGGGTCAGTGCCAGACCTGGGGAGGAGAAGAGATGGATGGAGTGCTACAGCCTCATCAATAACCTTTCTTCCCCTCTCTGCCCCCAGTGGCCTGAGTCTCCATGGAGGTGGTCCCACAGGAAGTGTTCCTTTCCCTACAGCCACACAGGTCTGTGAGATGGAGTTACCTGTGAAGGTGTTGCCACCTTTGTAGCGCAAGTTCCTCACAGCCTCCAACACTTGGTCCCTCGTCGAGTAAGTGCTCAGCTCCCACTCTGTGCGGGGATCGCTGCTGTACTGGGACAGCCCTGGGGAAGGAAGAGCTACCAGCATCATGCAGGCCAAGGTGAGATGCAAAGAGGAGACCTGCTTTGGGCTGGTGCTGTCAGATTTGCCGTGGGAAGGTGGCACACAATAACAAAAGGGAGTGGGGCTGAGCAGATCTGGTTGTGAGCTCCACTTCTCTGCATGGTCATTGTGGCTCAGTTCCCACTGGGCACAATGGTGCCTACCCCTCTGGTGATGCTCTGAAGTATTTGATAAGTCTCAGTGTTAGCTGGGGTCAAAATGGTTGGCTGCAAAGAGCAGGAAGGATTTACACTGCCTTGTTTCACCTAAGGCCTGGCCATCACTCTGAACTGGAAGCTCAGCTGAGCTCAGAGGAGCTCCAGAGAGTCTGTGCCACCACATCTCTCTCTGCTGTGCTGTGAAGGCTGAGCACACCCTCAGGGACAGGCAGCAAATCCCAGATGTATCTGAGCACCAACAGTCACCCTGGTGCTGCTCAGAAGACATCACTTCTGCTCACTGTGCAGCCTATTGGCACAGCCACCAGAGCCCAGAGCTTGCTGCCAGATGGGGGTAGGTGAAAGAGCAGCAGGAGAGACCCCACCATAAAGGAATAAAAGCAGCTCAGAGGAGCATTACAAGCACAGGAACAGAGACCAAGGCTTCTTTAAACATGGACTTCCCAAGGTGAGGATACAGCGTCCTACCTACTCTTATCTTGTCTTGGCCAATACTGAATGGGGAAATCAAATTGCTCAGAAACTCCTTAATGAGCTTGAAATTGTTGCGTCCGATGCTCCAGGATCCATCCACAAGCAGGACAACATCAGTCAGTGCAGATGTGTCACACTGGAACTGGGAACCTGCAGGGTATAAGGTTTGATGTTAAGAGAAGGAAAACCTGCTTCAATTCTAAGATAAAAATTGGAATCTGCAGTGGGTGATGGGTTGAATCTGTCAGCCTGATGTGTCCCAGCATCTCCTGATGTTCTGCAGCCCAGAGGCCAACCACATCCTGGGCTGCATTAAAAGTAAAGTGACCATCAGGATCAGAGAGGTGATTCTGCCTCTCTGTTTTGCTCTGGTAAGACCTCACCTGGGAGTACTGCATCCAGCTTAAGAGGAAATGCTGGAATGAGTCCAGAACAGGGGTGTGATGATGATCAGAGGGATGGAGAACCTCTCCTAAGGAGACAGGCTGAAGGAGTTTGGGCTGTTCAGCTTGGAGAAGTGAAGGCTCCAGGGACACCTTAGAGCAGTCTGGAGTGGGCTACAAGAAACCTGGGGAGGGACTTTTTGCAAGGGGTTGTAGTGACTGGATGAGAGGGTATGGATTGAAGCTTGAAGAGGGCAGATTAAGATTGCAGACAGGAGATTAGGAAGAAATTCTGTCCAGTGAGGATGGTGAGACACTGGAACAAGTTGCCCCTTGAGGATGTGGCTGTCTCCCACCCTGCTCAAGACCAGGTTAAATGAAACACTGGAATAAATTGCCTCTCAAGGCTGTGGCTGTCCCCTCCCTGTTCAAGGCCAGGTTGAATGAGACTTTGGGCAACCTGGGCTAGTGGAAAGTGTCCCTGCCTCTGGCAGGGGGATTTGAACTGGATAATCTTGAAGGTCTCTTCCAACCAAAATCATTCTATGAATCCATGAAAAAACACATGGCTTAGGCTAAGCCAATTCAGTACCAAGAAACTGGGAGGTGTGCAGCTGCATTTCTGCCAAGAAGGGGTTAAAGCTGTCAGAAGCCTGTGTCGAGCCCAAGCACTGCGCTCTGCAAGCTGTCAGCTCCACTACATCTCAGCCCCAGCCCAGTGCTTCTCTTCTACCCAGCCCTAGTCTCCAAGAATTGCAGCTGATTGCTCCATTCCATTCCATCAGGAGATCCCCTGGGGGGCTATAATTATTTTGTGGCTTTATATTAAATCCAGTCCCGCTGCAAAAAAAAACCTGCTGGCACCACAGCTACTCAAGCCCTGCCCTTCTCCCCACCCCAGGCTTGCAGAGGATAAGACAGGACACGCTGCTCATCCTACACACTTGCCCCAAATACTTTTTTTTTTTTTTTTGGATGGAGGAATTTCCATCTTTGGTGAAGGCAAACAGCTGAACATCAAACAGATGAACCCAGCAAACACAGTGGGCTGCAAAGAGCTCTCTCTTCTCTTTTCATAGCCACAGATCTTTACCCTTTCAAGGCACCAAATGAAGATGCTTTGGGCAATGTCGTTCCCACCACTTAGAATCATAGAATTGTTTCAGCTGGAAAAGACCTCTAAGGCCATTAAGTCCAACCATCAACTCAAGAGCACCATGGCTGTTAAACTTCATCAATGAATGCTATAAGACATCTGCCCTGTCATAGTCTCAATTCATGAATCTGAAGGATCATCATGGGTCAGTTATCTGTGAAACAAAAACAAATCCAGGAGATCAATCAGGAACATCACAGAATCACAGAATATCAGGGGCTGGAAAGGACCTCCAAAGCTCATCCAGTCCAACCCCCCTGCCAGAGCAGGAACACCTATAGCAGGTCACATAGGAACGCATCCAGAAGGGCTTTGAATATCTCCAAAGAGGGAGACTCCACAACTTCCCTGGGCAGCTTGCTCCAGGGTTTTGTCATCCTCGCAGGGAAAAAAATTCCTCCTCATGTTTAAATGAAACTTCCTATGCCTCAGCTTCCACCCATTGCCCCTTGTCCTGTCACTGGGCATCACCCAGCAGAGCCTGGCTCCAGCCTCCTGCCACTCACCCTGCACATCTTTTTAAACACTGCTGAGGTCACCTCTCAGTCTCCTCTTCCCCATGCAGCACAGCTCCAGCTCCCTCAGGCTCTCCTCATAAGAGAGATGTTCCATTCCCTTCAACATCTTTGTGGCTCTGTGCTGGACTCTTTCCAGCAGTTCTGTGTCCCTGTTGAACTGGGGGGGCCCAGAACTGGACACATCACTGATGTGCACTTCACCTTCTGAAGGCTTGGGAAGGTCCATGGCTAGGGAGTCTGTTGAACACAAGCTCTAACATGGACCTGCCAGAAGCTGGGGGAGTTGGCCAACATGAAGTGAGAGAACAGTGGCAAATCAATAGATTAAACCATCTGGAAGTGTTGGAGTTTTTTGGCCTAGCTTGAATTTGCCTTAAAATCTGCAATGGTCTTCAGAGCTCCAAACTTCTGCTGTGACTCCAGAGCATGACCTAGCAGTTAAACGACCCAGCAGCATTTGTACTCTTGAAAACCTTGGTGACAAAGAGTGGCTGGAAATCTTGTATCCAGTGAGCTTTAGGGAAGGAGGACCAAGACATATTTCAAACCCCTCTCACCTTGCCTCAATGAGTCCTTTGTTGGCTTCTCTTTTCCTGGAGCCTCTCGCTCTGAGTTTGCAGGCGTGCGCTGGGATGCTCTCGTGGGTGCTGCTGTTGCTTCTGCCACGCTGCCCTCTGCACTGGGCTGATTCCTCGTGGTTTCTCCAGAGCCCTTCGTCTGAGTCCCCTTCTGCCTCTTCTTTTCTGTTCTCTCTTTTGCTGTGCTCCAAAGACAAAATAATCCTTGTTGTCCTTAGCCGTGGTATCCCCGATTGCATGTCCCACTGATTGCATGCCCCTGGTGAAGCAGGGGTTGCAGGGAAAGGGTGGGATAAAACTGGCCTAGCATGTCCCACTGATTGCACGTCCTTGGTGAAGCAGAGGTTGCAGGGAAAGGATGGGATGAAACTGGCCTAGCATGTCCCACTGAATGCATGTCCTTGGTGAAGCAGGGGTTGCAGGGAAAGGATGGGATAAAACTGGCCTAGCATGTCCCACTGAATGCATGTCCTTGGTGAAGCAGGGGTTACAGGGAAAGGATGGGATAAAACTGGCCTAGCATATCCCACTGAATGCATGTTCCTCTGATTGCCTGTCACTGGTGAAACAAAGATTGAAGGGAAAGGATGGGATGAAACTGGCCTAGCATATCCCACTCAATGCATGTCCCACTGATTGCATGTCCCTGGTGAAGCAGAGATTGAAGGGAAAGGATGAGATGAAACTGGCCTAGCATGTCCCACTGAATGCATGTCCCTGGTGAAGCAGGGGTTGCAGAGAAAGGGTGGGAGCTGTTCTAGGGAAATCTCTGCACCCACCTGGCTGGGTCAAGATGGTGTTCAAGGGTGGTAGGGTGGCCTCTGTAACCTCACTGTGCTCAGCTGCTGAGCTCCCTGTAGAGGTGAGATTCTTTGACGACGCAGCTCCTGAGCTCCTTCGGTTATTGCTAGTCTGGGATGCGTTTTTTAGTTCCTCTACTGTAGAAAGACCAAAAAACAGGGAGAGAAGGTCAGACTAGACAGGTTTGGGAGTGACAGCCCATCCTTCCTCTCCTGAGCCTCCACTAACCTTCCAACCAAGCCAGTGACAGGCTCTGTCATTGCAGCATAGGCTACACCAGAGGATGAGCTCTTAGGAGCTGCATCTGCAAGAGCCTCAGGAGCTTTCTGGATGGTAAAATGTAGCTCTCTGTACTTACTCACGAATTTCCTCTTGGCAAACAGAGCTTCCTGGGAGCCATTGAGCACATAGACCTGCAGTGTGTATTCCTTGGTAGGGCTGAGCCCTCCCACTGTGGCTTTGGGAGTCTTGGTTTTCAGCATGACTTCTTGTTCCGAGTCCCCTGAGGTGGGATGAAACCACAGTTCAGAGACTGTTAGAGCTTAAATTTAAGCTGACAGTAGCAAAAGCACTGCTGAAATGCAGGGAATGTCAGCCTAGGGAGCTCAGGCAACTCCTCTTTCTCTTTTGATTTTGTGGATCTCTGATTTTTTACTCTTTTTCTCAAACTAGAGTTGAGAACCTTTGGTTGGTTTTGGTTTGGGGGAGGTTTTTTTTAATCTCCTTGCTATGTGCCCAAAATGGAAAACCAGTTCACATCCAGGCTTAGTGGAGCTCCTCCACTGGCTTCTCAAGGAGGTCTTCTGATTTTGTGGACCTCTCTTGATTTTGTGGATCTCTGATTTTAACTCTTTTTCTCAAACTCGAGTTGAGAACATTTGATTAGTTTTGGTTTGGGGGAGTTTTTTAATCTTCTTGCTACATGCCCAAAATGGAAAACCAGTTCCTATCCAGGCTTAGTGGAGCTCTCATCAGCTTCTCAAGGAGGTCTTTTGATTTTGTGGATCCCTTTTGATATTGTGGATCTCTGATGATCTTGTGGATCTCTGCTTTTAACTCTTTTTCTCAAACTAGAGTTGAGAATGTTTGGTTGGTTTTGGTATGGGGGAGTTTATTTCAATCTTCTTGCTACGTGCCCAAAATGGGAAACCAATTCCTATCCAGGCTTAGTGAAGCTCTCACCACCTTCTCAAGGAGGTCTTCAGAGGGTAAAGATTGGGCAGTTACTATTAAATGCTGCTTATGAAAACACCCAATCAATTTGATGTGTTTCAGGTCATATGAGACAAGGTGAGGAAGTGGTTTAGTGGTTTTGGAGGTCACCACTGGCACTTAGGACTGCTCTTAACTTATCTCAGCCACTCTCACTGGGCTGCCTCTGACAAGCCCCATCTCTCCCAAAAGTAGCTGCTCATTTCTGGGGTCAGTGCTGCCTCCAGATCCCTCCAGCCATATCCTGAGGCTGTGGAGCCTGTCCTGGGGCAGTGATGCCTTGACCAGCCTTGACTGTGGCATTTTATAACAAGGTCTTGTCTTGACAGGCTGAGGGGTAATGGGTTTAAACTGGCAGAAAGGAGATTTAAATGGGATGTTAGGAGGAAATTCTTTCCAGTGAGGGTGGTGAGACACTGGCACAAGTTGCCCAGGGAGGTTGTGGAGCACAGAAGCATAGAATGTGATCACAGATCACATTCTATGCTTCTGTGTTCCACAACCTCCCCGGAGGTGTTCAATGTCAGGTTGGGTGAGGCTTTGGGCAACCTGTTCTCGTGGGAGGTGTCCCTGCCTGTGGCACAGGGGTGTTGGAACTGGCTGAGCTTTGAGGTCTCTTCCAACCTAAACCATTCTATGATTTTAAGATTTCTGCCCTGGCATGGCACTGGGCAGACAGAGCACAACCATCTCTGTGCTACACAAAACAAAGGCAGAGAGGCAAAGCAGCTCCCTAAAATCCTCTGATGGAGAAAGGTCTACATGGTGTAAATTATGGAGAAGGATGAGTTTCTGATCCAGCAATCCCTGTGCTCATGCTCCTGGAGCTCCCCAGCCTACGCAGAGGGAAAGCCTCAGGCATGTGCTGGGGATTCCCTGCATTCCTGGGATGCTCATCGATCTCCAGAGAGCTGAGGCCCAGGGAAGAGCAGGGAAAGAATGAGAAACCTCCTGCTCCAGTCTGGGAAACAGGTGGGGACTGAGCTAAAAGTGGGGACATGATCACAAGAGCTGTGCCGCTCGCAATCTTGCCTGGCTGCTTCCTTCTCTGCCTTGCTGGGAGAGCAACAGTGACTGAAAACAAAATGCCAGCCAAGACCGAGGTTGTCTCCAACCACTGCTCCCTGCCAAGGAATGTTGTGTCCTTCCAGCATCACTAAATCCAGTGTCTGAAGTCAGTGAGATCTGGAGCTGGTCTGGGGCAGGCAATCATGGAGTTCATCCCCACACAAACTTCCCACCCTGTATCATGGAATCATAGAATTGTTTTTTGTTGTGAAAGACCTTTAGGGTCATAGATTCTAACCATCAACCTGGCACCAACATGGCCATTAAGCCATGTCCCAAAGCACCACATCTGCAACACCAGGGATGATGACTCCATCACCTCCCCCAGGCAGCTTGTTTCAGGGCTTGACAAGCCTTGCAGAGAACATTTTTTTCCCTAATACCTTCCCTGGCACAATTTCAGGCCATTTCCTCTCATTCCATCACCTGACACTAAAGAGAAGAGACCAAACATCCCTTTCATTGCAGCCTCTTTTTAGGGAATGGCAGAGAGCAGTGAGGTCTCCCCTCAGCCTCCTCTTCTCCAGACTAAACAACCCCAGGTCCTTCAACCACTCCTCACAAGTCTCCTTCTCTACACCTTTCCCTGTCTCTGCAGGTATGGGGAGAGCTGGATGCTCCCACAGAGGAACCAGGCAATGAACCTTTCCTCCTCATTTTTCTCACATAGCCTCAATAAGCAACATTTCCCAGCTAAGGTTTTTCCCCAAGATGAAGAGGGACAAATTCCATCTCCTTCTTGTGGGTGACAAAGGGACCATGACCGCACCAGCGTGGCACTATGGTGGTCAGAAAGGCTTCTTGCCCATACTGCATGTACACATCAGGGGAATGTTTTGACCTGGGTAGTCAGCACTGGAAACCAGAGCAGCCAGTGGAGGATTCCCACTGCCTTGTCTCTAGTCATGCTTTTGCTGAAGCCCTGCTGTGCCCCAGTCCAAGGTGGAGCTCAGACCCTCGCTCATACACGGATCCCTGCTGGGTCTGATGTCCAGTATGGGGGCACTTACCTGCCATGGGCTTTACCCGAACCTTGTAGCCATTGATGTTCCCTTCAGACTCCTTCCACTTCATCTGGAGCCTGTCTTCTGAAAGGACTGTGAGCTTCAGCCGGCCTGACCCTGGGCACAGGAGACAAATCCCTCCTGTTATTGATGTGATTCCTCCCTGTGTGTATGGCACCCACAGAACGCCACATCTCTCTTCTCCTTTATGGACACAGGAACAGCTCCACTGCAGAGGAGGCCTTCACCACCTCATGGAAGTCCTCAGCACCTCCTGACCCTGCACAGCAGCTCCTGCAGCCTCCCAGCATCTCTGCCAGGAAACCTACCAGGAGTCAGTGCAGACCTGCAGCCTCCACCCTGTACAAAGAGAAGTTTCACAGGTGCTCAAGTGAGACCTCAACATCTACTGCTGCAAAGAGAGGAAACAGCCACAGAGGTGAGGACTTTGTCTGCATCCTTCACACCTTGGAGGACTATCCCAGGAGCTTTTGTGCAGAGGGTTTTGTTTCAGCAAAGTGTTGTTTAGTGCAAACATCTGAAATGGGAGGGCAGGAAATAGAGAAAAGGGCTCAGGAGGCTCTTCAGCAGGCTTAGGCCAGGTGATGGGACCCATACTTCTGCTGCAGCTCCAAGAACCAGATGGGTTTAGAATGAGAGGGG
>VWZI01014877.1:100552-133959 GCA_013396835.1 Psilopogon haemacephalus
AGGAGGAGGAGAAGGAGGGGAGGAGGAGGAGAAGGAGGGGAGGAGGAGGAGAAGGAGGGTTGAATAAAAAGGAAAATAGAAGGAAAAGAAAGGGGGGGAAGGGAAAAAAAAAAGAAAAAAAAATAAGGAAAAGAAAGAAAACCTGGTAAAGTGTTAATAACAGTTGCTGGCAGGACCATAACTCCTAGGCTCCAGCTTGTACCAGTTTGCTGCAGGGAGCAACGAACTAAATGACAAACCCTGAGGAAAAAAATATAAGCGAGTATCAAGACAAGGAGGTAATAAAAGGAAGAAAGAGGACAGTGCCTTATCATCTCTGGATTTCACAGATATCTTTTCAACCCCAGCTAGATGTCAAAACTCATGTGTCACTCTGGGAATCCATGGCTGCCTGGGAAACCACAGCCCTGCTGTCACACGAATGTCGCCAGATGAAAGCTTTGCACTTGACTGGATATAGGATGGCAACTCAGCAGGCTGATCTCCCCTCCTTCCTGACACCACTGTACCTCCAGCTGCCTTTCCAGCTGGCTGCACTGCTTTGCAGTGAGTGAGCACTTCCCCTGCCTGCACTCGGATGCTCCTCTCCTTTCCAGTTGTTTCCAGACTCTTTACCACTATTGATTCAAAAAGCTAAGGGTGAGCTGGAGTCTCCAGCTCAGTGCTGGTAAACTGTGTTGCACAGGGCTCCCCAGTTCAAGAGAGACAGGGAACTGCTGGAGAGATCCCAGCAGAGGCTGCAAAGATGCTGAGGAGCCTGGAGCAGCTCTGTGAAGAGGAAAGGCTGAGAGCTCTGAGGCAGAAGAGCAGCCCCAGAGGGGATCTGAGCAATGCTCAGCAAGAGCTAAAGGATAGGAGGCAAAAGGATGGGACCAGGCTCTTAGCAGTGGTGCCCAGTGACAGGACAAGGGACAAGCAGAGACAAATTAAACACAGGAAGTTGAATCTGGACACGAGGAAAAACTTCTTTCTTGTGAGGGTGCTGGAGCCCTGGAGCAGTCTGCCCAGAGAGGTTGTGGAGTTTCCTTCTCTGGAGCGATTCAAACCCACCTGGACACAATCACAAGCAAGCTGCTGTGGGTGACCCTGCTTTAAGCAGAGTTTTGGACTAGATGATCTCTAGAGCTTCCTTACAGCACCTATCATGCTGGGATGCAGTGAGCACTCAAGTCTCTCATCTGGCCTAACATGGCAAAGATGCCAGGAGATGGCTGCACACCAGGAAGTCAGAGCCCAGGACAGCAACCAGAGCTGGCAGTGAGGACTTGCTTGTCTCAGCCCAACATCTGTGCCTTAACCTTTCTCTCCAGAGACTTCCTGCAGGCTGCCCAACAAGCAGATAACTATCTGGGGGAAACAAAGCTGAGATTCACATCTCACCCCAGGCAAATCTGAAGAGGAAGAAAGAAAACATGGGGAAGAAGGGTGAGGGTGACATCAAATCCCAGAGTCACGCCTAAGAGAAATGGTAAAAGATCATGGAACAATGAGGGGGATTCATAGCTGGGTTATAGATGGAGCTGCCTTCTCTTGACCAAGCGTGGTCCAACTCCTTGGCCATCACTCTAGGAGCCCAGAAGCTAAAAAGGCAAGAATGTCCTCAGACAGCTCCGAAAGGACAGCACCCTCTAAAGCACCATTATGTGCCGGATGCAAATGAACCCCAGTGCCATGAAAGCTCCTCTGTTCCCCTGCCCTGGTGTTGGATGTGAGCTGTTTGATGCTGTAACCTTGCTCTCCAGTGGATGGGCAGTTAAGCTCAGATGTAATTGCAGAAGCTGGTCTGGAAGATACACAGCATGGAGACTCCTGAAATCCTGCGTGATGTTGGGAATGTCCCTCACATACAGTGCCACCACCAATGGGGATGGTTTGGACAAGTGCTGGGTTAACCCAGCTGACAGCCACACCACTGGAAATGGTCCAGAGCAAGGGCAGGAGAGCTCCTTACCTTGGCTCACTCGTCCCCAGACATGGCTTGCCACAGGCAGGCAGGCAAAAAAGAAACAGGTGTGAATCAGCATGGTGAGAAGGACCTGCAAGAGGACAAACATTAGGAAGGAGAAGTTACTTTGCACCATGTCAAACTGCATTTTTTGGCAGTCCTCTGTTAAGGGACCACAAGCTGAGATCTACAGCTCAGTGTAACACCAAAAGGGTGGATGGAGAATCATAGAATGTCAGGGGCTGGAAGGGACCTCGAACAATCATCTGGTCCAGCCCCACCCTGCCAGAGCAGGATCACCCAGAGCAGATCACACAGGAAGGCATCCAGATGGTTCTTGAATATCTCCAGAGAGGGAGACTCCACAACCCCCCTGGGCAGCCTGTTCCAGTGCTCTGTCACTCTCACAGTGAACAAATTCTTCCTCAGGTTCACGTGGAAGCTCCTATGCCTCAACTTGCACCCATTGCCCCTTGTCCTGTCACCAGGCATCACCAAGAAGAGTCTGGCTCCAGCCTGCTGGCACTCAGCCTGCACATATTTATAAGCATTAATGAGTTTGCCTGCAATCTCTAGATGCTGGTTTAGCTTCTTGGTCTCTCCTACACATAGAACCATAGTCAGGGCTGGAAGGGACCACAAGGATCATCAAGTTCTGACCCTCCTGCCATGGGCAGGGACACCCTACCCTAGATTAGGCTGGACAGAGCCTTGCCTTGCCTTAAACACCTCCAACAGAGAACTCTTCTCAGTTTGGGTCAGGAATGTTAGGTGGGAAACTGTTAGGCACTGATGGAAACTGTGCCTCTCCCTGCTCTCAGCCTCCACATGCCAGGTTTCAAGCACATGCTGTCGGCCTTTTGCAACCCATCCTTGGCATCTGCCCTTTCTCTGCTCCACATTTCAGCCTTATTGCTTTTGGCAGAACCAGACCACGCGGGAGCCTTCCTCCTTCCTCTGCCTTGTGCAGCAAACATTTCATTTCTCTTCATTTTGATGGGCAGGTATTTAGAGGCTCCTGGCAAATGCCTACTTCCCTTCACGTACATCAGGGTGGGTTTGTTGGGGTTTTGTTGGTTTGTTGGGTTTTTTTTTTTTTTTGGTTTGGTTTTTTTTGAGAGTTTTTAAGGGAAAAATAAACATCCACATGAGTTCCCCAGCCATGATCTGACACATGAGTAACCCAGCCATGATCTGACACATGAGTAACCCAGCCATGATCTGATCTCCTGGGCTTTAAAGCAGTTCCAAGGTGCTGCAGAAAGGAATGGAAAACTGTGCAAGTTCTAACAGGGAGGTGTTAACCACCCAGCTCAGCTCAATCTGGGGTAGGTTGTTTTTTTTTCCCCTTTGATTGAAGATCAGGTTATAGAGAACAACTGCAGTGTAACCCAAGCCCTTAGCCATGGTGAGTGCTTGGGTTTGTTATTTTCCAGCTCACAAAATGAAGTCATTGCTTATTTAAAAAAAAAAAAAAAATGATAACTGGTTGTCAGGAATTTGATTATCTTCTCAAGAAAAGCAAAGCCTCTCCTGCCTGCAGAGGTACATGAGCAAGAATCAGAGTCACAGAATGGGTTTGGGGTGAGAAGGGACCTTTAAAGGTCCCTGCGAGCCCACTGCAGTCAGCAGGGATGTCTGCAACTAGAGCAGCTTGCTCAGAGCCACAACCAACCTGACTTGGAATGCTTCCAGGCATGGGGCACCTCCTGCCTCTCTGGGCAACCTGGGCCAGGGTCTCACCATTCTAACTTCCTTCCTTCTCTCTAGTCTGAATCTCCCTTTTTCAGTTTAAACCATTCTAACTTTCTTCCTTCTCTCTAGTCTGAATCTCCCTTTTTCAGCTTAAACCATTCTAACTTTCTTCCTCCTCTCTAGTCTGAATCTCCCTTCCTTTTTCAGCTTAAATCATTCTAATTTTCTTCCTTCTCTCTAGATTGAATCTTCCTTTTTCAGCTTAAACCATTCTAACTTTCTTCCTTCTCTCTGGTTTAAGCTGAAAAAGGGAGATTCAGACTATTCTAACTTTCTTCCTTCTCTCTAGTCTGAGTCTCCCTCTTCCAGTTAAACCATTGCCCCTTGTCCTGTCACTACAGGCCTTGCTCAAAAGCCTGTCCACAGCTTTCTGATCAGCCCTTCTAAGCACTGAAGTCTACACTGGTGATAAATCCCCTAAATGTGAAGTTGATTTGTGCCATTTTGCAGTCCCACCCAGCTGCTCTTGCTGTCATCCCTCTTTGCCTGTGGCTCTGCTGGCAAACAGGACATCCAACTGGCAAAAAGCACAGGACTCTGTGTGACCTTTTCGTGTTATCCAGGGATCTAAAGTCCAGCCAAAAGAAGGCAGCAGCTGCTGCACCCTGCACTGCACCAGGCTCACTGCAGGTCTGATTCAACCATCCTACTATGTCGTTAAGGATGAGTTCAATGTTGAGCCAGGTTGGGGATCTTCACTGCTACTACAGCAAGAGGCAGAGAGACTTCATCCCTTCCTCCTAGCTCAGGTAAAGCCATCCTTATTATGTCTCTTCTCCAACGTTCATTTTCCTACCTGTAAAGCAGGAAGAGCAAATGCAGCTCTCTTTTTAAGTTTAAGAGGGACAGGGATCTGCTGAAGAGGGTCCAAGGGAGGGCTACGAGGATGCTGAGGGGAGTGGAGCACTTCCTGAGGAGGAGAGGCTGAGGGACCTGGGGCTGCTTAGTCTGGAGAAGAGAAGACTGAGAGGGGATTTAATAAATGTTTATCAATATCTGAGGGCTGGGGGTCAGGAGCAGGGGGACAGACTCTGCTCACTTGCTCCCTGGGATAGGCCAAGGAGCAATGGATGGAAGCTGCAGCAGAGGTGAGGAGGTCAGGCTCTGCTCACTTGCTCCCTGGGATAGGACAAGGAGCAATGGATGGAAGCTGCAGCACAGGAGGTTTCACCTCAACACAAGGGGCAACTTCTTGACTGGAAGAGTTCCAGAGCACTGACCCAGGCTGCCCAGAGAGGTTGTGGAGTCTCCTTCTCTGGAGAGATTCAAGTCCTGTCTGAATGTGTTGCTGTGTGCCCTGAGCTACATTGTCTGGTCCTGCTGTGGCAGGGGGGTTGGACTTGATGATCTCTTTGGGTCCCTTCCAACCCCTGACATCCTCTGTGATCCCGTGAAGCTGTGAAAGAGACACTGAGCTATCTCCACCCCACCCTGCAGACCTCCTGCTACACCCAAGTCCCACTCGGGGTCTTCATGGTCCCTTCCATCTATTTCTGCCCTCCCTGGTACCACCATCCAGCCAGGCTGAGGTATGAACCTTAGGATGGAGGGAACCAGAGTGACATCAGTGTGCTGGCAGGCAGGGAGCCTCTGGCATATTGGTGTCTCTCTCCCATTAGTCACTCAGGGAAGGAAACCTGAGATGGCAACACATGGAGCATGGGATGAGTATTTCCAGAGCCTGGAAAATGGGGTGGGACAGACACACACACACACACACACCACTTCCCACTTGTCCCAGCTGTGTGCTCAGAGAGGATTTGGAAGTTCAGGCAGTTGGAGGTCCCTTCATTTGTACAGGGAATGTAAAAGAAGTCACTTTAACTCCAGAAAAACAAACCAAAAAAGGCAAAGATGAAAAAAAAAAAAAATCTATGAAAAAAAAATCCCTAAAAAAAAATAAAAATCCCTGTCACATATTTAAACCAGCACAACTAAAAGTGGGGCTCTGGGGCACTGTGAATCATTCCCACCCTTCACAGCTCCAGTCTGGGGACTTTCCCTCATCCCAGGTGTCTCAGAAGTGCTGGCAAAAGCAATGGCACCTCACTGCTGGACACAAGAGCAGTGCCAGAGACAGCAGGTCACTGGGTCTGCCCACTGCAGCCAGTGGCAGGGACTAAATCCATACCCCCTGGGTGCTTTGATAGGTTGGACCTGGTTCATTTTGTGATTCTCAAACTGGGAACCACAGGCAATACAGAACTAACTGTCCAGCCTGATCTAAGGTAGGGCATCCCTGCCCATGGTAGGGGGGTTGGAACTAGATGACCCTTGTGGACCCTTCCAACCCTGACTGATTCTATGATTCAATGAACTTGTGCTAGTTAAAAGACCTAAAACAGACTAAAACCCCACAGTCCTCAAGCCCTTTCTGCTGGCAAGCTCAGGGATTTCAGCCCCAGTACCGAACAAAAAGTCTCCATTCTCCCAGCACCAGGCTCAAAAACAAAAAGTGATGCACAAGTTTCACTTCTGGGCTGAGCCTTTGCAGCTCCCCAGAGCTGGGGCAGGCTTGGTAACATCAGCTTGATGCAGACCCACAGCACACCTCCAGGTGGAAAAATCCCACCTGGACAACTGCTGTGGCTAACAAAGCCTCTCAAGCACTGCCCTCTAGCAGTTTCTTGCAGGTTTTGGTTGGGGTTTTTTTGTTGTTATTGTTTTTTGGGGGGTTTTGTTTGGTTTTTTTTTTTTAACTGTTAANNNTTTGGTTTGGTTTTTTTTTTTTTTTTTTTTTTTTGGGGGTTTTTTTTTTTTTTTTTTTTTTTTTAACTATTAATAAGAAAAAAAAAGGGAAAAAAAAAAAAAAAAAACAAACCAAAAACAAAACCCAACCAACCGACACATAAAGTGCATTTTTAAAGCCATCCCTCCAAAAAAGGCAGTCCTGGCCACATTTAGCCCTGCCCTTCAGTGAAGGTGAGTCTCGAAGCTAGCTGAGATCTACCAGCCCTGCCCCGGCTTCCAAGTTTGCCAGAGAGCAAACCCCCTGCAGGAGTCCCCTTGCTCCGCCGATCCCACCCAGCCCGAGCAAAAACACAGCCCCAAACCAACACAGCCCCCTCCTCAGCATCCCTGAGAACCGAACCCCAAAGGGTGACGGAGCCACAGACCTCCGGAGTGAAGTGACTGTCCCTGGAGTCAGGCAGGAGGAGGTGAGACAAATCCAGCTACATTCTTACACCCTGGGAGCAGCAGCCCCAGCGCCTCGTCGGCTCCTCGGCGCGATCACAGATTTCAATTCCCAGACGTCAGGAGGGATAAAGGAAGGGGAGGGAGAGCAGGGGGGAGAAGGATGGTGACTCCCCCACGCAGCCCAGAGCACGGTGTGGCCCCTACAGCAGCTCAACAAAGCATGCGCTTGAAAGCAGGAGGCTGCTGCCGTGAAAACCAAGCAGCAGCTTCTAATAGCTGCTAACGAGATGCTAACTAAATGCTAAGTACACACCTAGGAAGCTGCGCGCTCGTTTCCTAGAGTGCAGCAGCAACAAGTCCTGGCTCCCACCCATGGTCAGGCTCCCGGGGATGAAGTCAGCCCAGCCCCACTCGCGTCCCATCACGTATTTGTGAGAGCTCAGAGTTAAGGCTGATGGCAAAAAAAGGGCTTTGCCTTGGCGTAAAGAAATGAAGCACATCTGCAAGCTTTCCCCGGCCAGAGGCTGAATCATCAGCTAGAGCTTGGTGCTTCTGCAGACTTCTCAGCTGCGGGATGCAGCCTTGACCTCCCCACCAGCACGCAGTCCCCCAGCCCCAGGCCAGCCTTGGAGAGCTGCCCAGCTCCACACCAAAACCTTTTTTTTTGGAAGGATTTTGTCCTTGCTGACAGCAGTGGGGGTTGAACTAGCTGAACTTTGTTAGAGTAGGGTTAACGGTTGCCCTTGGTGATCCCAAGGGTCTTTTCCAACCCTGAATGATTCTGTGATTCTACAATCTTCAGAGGTCCCTTCCAACCTCTACCATTCTGTGGCTCTATGAATAATAATTTTCAGGAGGAAATTCTTTGAGTCATGGAATCATAGAACGGTTTGGGCTGGATGGGACTCTCGATGGTCGACTTGTCTAACCCCCCTACAATATGATCAGGTTGCTCAGGGCCCCATCACACTTGACACTGAGGGACAAGGCCTCCACCACATCCCTGGGCAACCTTTTCCAGTATTTTGCTACTCTCTTTGTGAAGAACTTCCTCCTGATGTCCAACCTATACCTACCCTGCTCCAGTTTAACAACTGACTACTGCACGTGGAGGATGGATTTCCATCTGCATCTCTGAGGACTGTCAGCATCCTTCTCCCATTGCAACAGAGACATCTGCAAGAAACTCACATTTGCCATTCCATAAGAAACACAGAAACCTCTGAAAGTGTCAGGTCAGGAAACAAAGTTCCAGTTTTTAAAATACTTGTGCACACTAAAGAACTATTTGTCAGCTCCTTGCTATTCTGATTATCACCTAAGTGTTTAAAAGCATCACAATGTAGAGGTCAAAGGACACCACCAAAAGGAACCACTTAAATCATAGAATCAGTCAGGGTTGGAAAGGACCACAAGGATCATCTAGTTCCAACCCCCTTGCCATGGGCAGGGACACCCTACCCTAGAGCAGGCTGCCCACAGCCTCTGCCAGCCTGGCTGCAAACACCTCCAGGGATGTGGCCCCAACCACCTCGCTGGGCAACCCATTCCAGGCTCTCACCACTCTCATGCTGAAGAACTTCCTCTTCACATCCAATCTGAATCTCCCCACCTCCACCTTTACTCCATATCATGTTGAGACAGAAGGTGGAGCATTTGGTTGCCTGTGGAGGAAGAGTTGACATCACTCTGCATGCAAACGCCACAAATTGGCTCTTCTCTAATCCCTACTGGATTTCAGTAGTTGCTCAGGTTTGCTCCAGTTTAAACTAGAAGGAGGTGAGAACAGATCTCCTGCACTTCACTTCCAGGGAAGTTCAGATCCAGAGCTAAAATCCCTCCTCTGTTTACATCAGAATAATCTGGAGCTGCTTCCAGTGCTTATCTCCAGCTCGCTGCTTTCTGGTCTACCTTTCCTAAGGTGCTCACAAGCTGTGGGATTCTCTCGGCTTGGACTTTAGTTCAAACTCCACACCCTGGATTCAACCTTGGAGCCACCAAGGTGTCTCTGAACCGCAGCACAAGGCAGGACTGACGAAGCAAAAAGGCAGATGGATGCTGCTCTGCTTGTGCACTGCAAGGCTGGAAAGAACAACTGTGAGTTTTGTTGACAGATGGCTTAAATGCAGGTCTGGTTTCACTTAGGGGCTGGAAGGACCCCAGTGAATTATCAATGCAAGCATCTTGCCTGGACCACGTTCCAGGAATGCTGTGCTCCAAGTTGTTACCTCGGCACCAGCGCTGGGGAGGACATCTCCCTTTATACCAAGGGGGAAAAAAAAAAAAGGCAGCCAGCAGTAATGCAAGAGCTGATGTCCAGCTGACACTAAGCTTTCCAAGAAAGGCAGCTCCCACTTGAACACAAATCAAAATGACTCCTTTTCTGCTTGCTTTGGGGTGGGGTGGGGTTTTTTAAAGACTTGGTTGGGTCCCAAAAGAGCTTCAGTGAGGGTCCTGCCCAAAGCAGGAGTGCTGGAAATCATCCTGCTGTAGGCACAGCACTGCAGGCTGATCACAGACAGGATGCTGTCAGCTGGAAAGGAAGAAACCTCCCCAGCTTCTTGTCATTGCCTGTTGTTGTCTGTTATTCAACACTGAGTTGACATTCAGGGTAGTCTGCAGGTGGCTGCTCTGCATTGCCTGCAAATGCACTCACCCTGGGAGCATCAGGGCTGCATTTTGGTGGCTTTCACTCATTTCTGTTCCTTCCCAGAGTCAAACCCAGCCTATGACCTGTTACCCTTTAGGCAGACAGCGTTTAGGGTCTCTTCATTCCCCCTACTGCTTTCTACCACTAGAGTGAGAGCAGCCTATGGTGCTTGGGACCTCTGCCTGGCTCCATGCAGAGGGGGAGCTGGTCAATGAATTTAAGCATGATCAGGGGGTAGATGCACAAAAAGCTCAGTCATGGAAGTCTCACCTTCTCAGGAAACAGCTGGGAAGAGCAACCAGGCCTGGCTGTGTGCATGGATAAGCCAAGAGAGTAGCAGGAGCCTCAGACTTTCTCTACATCACTGCCTTAATGTCCTCCTTACTCTGGCTTATTGGGCCATCTGGAACACACATTGTGATCTTGATGGACTGCACAGACAGCTCAGAGGGGCTCAGACATGTTTCCTTGCTTGGTATTAAACTTCTTGCTGCTTACCAGCTGGTGCCACCTGCCTTGCAGCTTGGCTGGATGAGTGGCTTGTTCCGAGGCTTGGCTTCACAATGTCCTAAACTCTCCCACCAGCAGTAAAAACAAAATGCAAGAGCTGCAAGAGCTGCAAGAGCTGAGACCTTCTCAAGATCAGGTAGAATCAAACACCTCAATGACATCAAAATCTGAGACTTGTGCAGCAGAATGTGTTTATTTGAAAATATATTAAACTGCCTGGCTAACACTTCACAGTGAATGGTCAAGCTTGGTCCCTCCCCACAGTCCCTCCTTGCTTGGTGGAGCCTCCTGCCTTTCCACACGTGCTGAGGCTCCTTCTCTCATTCTATGGCTTCCATGACTTCCATCACAAGAGTTCGTGGTCCTGTCATGATGAGGCTGCTGATGGTCTGATAGTCCAGGTGCAAAACATACATCCCATTCACTGAGAAGACAAACTGACACACCTGCAAGGAGAGCAAGGGCAGGTTACCTTCATCTGGGGCTTTTTAGGCTATCAGGTAGCGACAGGACTAGGGGAGATTCAGATTGGATGTGAGGAGGAAATTCTTCAGCATGAGAGTGGTGAGAGCCTGGAATGGGTTGCCCAGGAAGGTGGTTGGGGCTACATCCCTGGAGGTGTTTGCAGCCAGGCTGGCAGAGGCTGTGGGCAGCCTGCTCTAGGGTAGGGTGTTCCTGCCCATGGCAGGGGTGTTGGAACTGGCTTATCCTTGTGGTCCCTTCCAACCCTGACTGATTTTGTGATTCTATGACAACCTCATGGCAGCTCCTACCCTCAGCTGACTAGAGCCAGAGGATGCAATGCAAATGACATGCTACAAAATCCTGCAAACCCTCGAGCTACGGTGATAATTACTAATGACTAAAGTGTTACAACTACTGTGTCATGAAGAAAGGGACCAAAGAGATTTAGCCCGTGAGCTAACAGAGGGAAGAAAGAGGGAAAAAAAGACTCATTTATGAGCAGAGGTTCATTTCACAGATGGAGATGAGGCACAATATTAACATCCAGCAATTTGGTAGGAAATGAGATTAGGTAAGGAGAAATTAACTGGGCTCTTGAGTAAATGAAATGAATTCATCCATCCCCTTTCCAATCCTGCCTGAAGCAAACAGGGAGCCACACTCTGCCTCTGAAGAATCCCATTATTTCAACCCTTCACCTGACTTCAGGCTCATAGGAACCACTCCCACACTGCTGGGGCTTCTGGAGGCAACTGGGAAACCTGCCATTTCTTGCAGTCACACCTAAAACACAGAACCCAGACACCTCTGGGACTAAAATCACAGAGTCACAGGATGGTAGGGGTGGGAAGGGTCCTCTGAAGATCGTCTAGTCCAAATCCACTGCCAAAGCAGTCACACAGGAACACACCCAGGTGGGTTTTGAACAACTCCAGAGATGGAGACTCCACCACCTCTCTGGGCAGCCACTAAACTGTGGGATCATGAGATAAGTTTGGCCTTGGCTCACGGTCCAAGAAGGCAACCTAACAGAGGCCTCTGGTTCCCATGGCAGGACAGCCACATCCCACAAGAGAGTAAAGAGGTAGCAAAACATCTGGTTAGGATTAACAGGTTGTCATGAATATTAATGAATGGGATTGTGCTCGATTGCACCAGCCAATTAGTATGCTTCTGGATGGACAGCGTCCTACAGACCAATCAGATTTGGGCACGTTAAGCTAAAGCATTATAAAAGCATTGCCTTGTCCCTAATAAAGTTGAACAATACTTCAATCATATTGATTCAGCAGTATTGATCCCATGCTCCTTCGTAATACCAAGCCATGCCCTTCATCACCACATCCATGTGTCTTTGAAATACCTCCAGGGATGGTGACTCCACCACCTCTCTGGGCAGCCTGTTCCAATGCCTGACCACCCTCACAGCCAAAAAAAAAAAATAACAAACCCTTTTCTTAATATCCAACCTGAACCTCCCCTGGCACAATTTCAGGACATCTCTTTCCATTCTATCATCTTCCATCTTCCATTTAAAGCCTGGATGGGGCACTCAGTGCCATGGGCTCATTGATTGGATAGGGCTGGGTGATAGGTTGGAGTGGGTGATTGTGGAGGTCTCTTCCAACCTGGTTGATTCTATGATTCTATGACCTGATACTAGGGAGCAGAGACTGACCTCCACCTCACTCCAACCTTCTTGCCCAGGGAGGTTGTGGCTGCTCCCTGCCTGTTGGTGTTCAAGGCCAGGTTGGATGAGGCTTGAGTGACCTGTTCTAGTGGGAGTTGTCCCTGCCTATGGCACAGAGGGGTTGGATCTGGCCGAGCTTTGAAGTCCTTTCCAACCTAAACCATTCTATGATTCTTTCAGGGAGTTGTAGAGACATCTCCCCTCAGCCTCTTGTTCTCCAGGCTAAACAGTCCCAGTTTCCTCAAGCCATTCCTCATAAGACTTGTTTCCTAGGCCCTTCAGCTTCATTGCCCTTTAAGTAAGCTTAAGAAGTACCTTCATGCCTGCAGCAGCAGCAGGTCCTCCCGGGTCCACTGCCTGGATGTGGCAAGGTCTTCCTCCTCGGACCACAAACCCCCAGCCCACAGCATCCCCCACAATCTACAAAGAGAACAAAAGGACTTTACAAACCAAGGAATGTGTTGGGTAGAGGAGATGCAACAGTTCCTGTTGAGATGGAGATGTCTTGCTCATAATCCTGATCTGCCATGGGTGGGGTGGGAGAGAAGGGTCCATGCACCAAGTGAGACATAAACCCTCAGGTTAATTGCTCTCTGCAAAGCTGCTTTCTGATTAACATTCCCTGCCAGCCAGTGCAGAAGAGTAGAGCATGGGCAGAACGAAGCTGAAGTGCAAAGCATGCACCCAGAGCACGTTGAGAGCATTTCCAGAGCATGCACATGTTGGCTCTTCCTTGGCACAGGAGAATATTTCCAGGGTGGAATTAGTCCCTTTTAACTGATCCCAACTCTGATCTCGGTCTGTCAGAGCAGTTTGCTGTAACACTGAGGCCATCTGATGTGACTAAAAGAGAAAAGGAATTCCCAAAGGACTTTGCACATTGCCCATATAAATAAATAACAGCAACTGCAGAGCTCAGCAGAAGGAAATGAGCCATGAAAGGCCCAGGCTGGCAGAGTTGAAGGGCAGGGCAAGAGCACTCAGGAGGAGAATGAGCAGCATGCCCTCAGACACTGCCACACTAATCACCAGCTTTACTTTTCTTCCTCCTTCCCACCAATTTCTACAGCACACTTAGTCTGGGAACCTGATCCACAGCTCCTCTCTAACCCTATTTGAGTCACACCAGTAAGGCAAGGCAGCCCTCATGCTTCCTAAACTGGCCACTGTGAGATCCTCTCTTTTCCAATTGGACAGGAAAGGGCTGGGAAGCTTTATGCAACAATAAACAACCATGATAGGATCTGCAGGGCAGGAATTGCCTTGCAACATTGGCACCCAGCACCCACCAGCCCTGCCCTGACAGGTCCTACAGCTTTAGAAGTAGTTAGAAAAGCAAAACCCAAAATTCAGTTTGCCTGCAGCTTGTCCATGGGCAAAAAAAAAGTCCATCATAAGAAGAGCAGGAGTGGACCCTGGATGCTGGTTCCCTCAATTCAAGAGAGATATTGAGGTACTGGAAGGTGTTCAGAGAAGGGCAACAAAGCTGGTGAGGGGCCTGGAGCACAGCCCTGGGAGGAGAGGCTGAGAGAGCTGGGGGTGTGCAGCCTGGAGAAGAGGAGGCTCAGGGCAGAGCTCATTGCTGTCTACAACTACCTGAAGGGAGGTTGTAGCCAGGTGGGGTTGGGCTCTTCTCCCAGGCAACCAGCAACAGAATGAGAGGACACAGTCTCAAACTGTGCCAGGGCAGGTATAGGCTGGATATTAGGAGGAAGTTCTTCACAAAGAGAGTGATTTGCATTGGAATGGGCTGCCCAGGGAGGTGGTGGCATCCCCATCCCTGGAGGTGTTCAAGAAAGGACTGGATGGAGCATTTAGTGCCATGATCTAGTTGAGTGGATAGGGCTGGGTGATAGGTTGGACAGGATGAGCTTGGAGGTCTCTTCCAACGTGGCTGATTCTATTCTATTCTATTCTATTCTATTCTATTCTATTCTATTCTATTCTATTCTCATTCAGTGCTGCTCCATCAGATGCTGATGGATCACATCAACATATTGGATCTGCAGCAGGAACCTGGATGATGCATAAAGCTGCACATGAAGGCGACACCTGTGTGACAGAAGATGTCTCAAAGTCTCAGCTGCCACAAGACTTGACTGAATCAAGTCAAGACTGCTGGGCATGGGTCTGGATGAAACATAAATAGGAGCTTTTTTTCTTCACAAGATATTCTATTTCCTAATCTACCTCTTTCATCTACATCAAACTCAAGCAGAGGCTGTGCACATCTTCACCCACCAGAACATCCACGGGCACTGACCCAGTGAGACTCAGCAAGACAGAGCCAGGATGATGTGACATGCAATCAAAGTGTCAGCATGCAGAGATGGGGCAGACAGAAAGCTATCACAGAGCAGTCAGGGAGCTCAGTACTGTTGGGTGGGCACTTCTATTGCTGTGGTCACTTACAGTCAGCGTTTTCTTGATGTAAGGGGCCCCAGGGGACAGCAGCTCTTCATTGGTGACAGGTCTCTTTAACACTAGAGCAGAAGGTGACAGATGCTATCAGAATCAAGGGCTTCCCACAGTAAAGCACATAAGGAGGAATCCTTGGGGATTGCCATGGGATGGAGAAGGGATGCTGGAACCAGCCCCAGCTACTGCACACAGAAACCCTTGCACTCATCTCAGTGCTTTCCCAAACATTTGCACTTCTCAAGTCCAGCCTCAGAAGTGAGGCTGATCCTCTCCTCTTGCATATCACCGAGCTGGCACTGGATGAGTTTGGGCCTGAGGCTGGAGCTAGCCTGAAGGAACAGACATATCCTGTGCAATGCAGAAGCCCAGACCTGATTTGGGGTTGCACTCAGCCACAGGAGGGAACACCAATGTAGGAGTGGTGCTGAAGTAGGGGTTGGAGTTTCCAGAGAGGGAAGTGATGCTGCTCCTTCGCACTGCTGAGACAATCTTGATCTCCTTGTTGGTCTGGACTGAAAGAGGAAGGAATAACAATTACCCAAAGAAGCAACACATTACTTTAAAACAAACTTCTCCCATCAGCCTGACCTGAATCTGAAAGGTCAGAGTGCCCAGAAGATGGCATCTGAGTTTGGAAAGAATTAAACTAGCTTCAAAGAGAGATCCAGAGCTGAGCTGCTGGTGAGTTGAGTTATCTTCTTGGGATGGGGAGCTGTGATAGGTACATCATGGCATCCACCACAAACCACTGAGATGGGTGATCACTGACCAACCTGATCTAGTTGAGAATGTCCCTGCTTACTGCAGGGGTTGGACTGGATGACCTCCAGAGGTTCTTTCCAAACCAGCGTATTCTGAGATTCATGGAGGAACATCCTAAGTTCTTCTGGAGCTCTGAGACACTCTGATCACAGGCTTACAGGATGTCAGGGGTTGGAAGGGACCCAGGGAGATCATCAAATCCAACCCTCCTGCCAGAGCAGGACCAGACAATCTAGCTCAGGGCACACAGCAACACATCCAGACAGGCCTTGAAAGGCTCCAGAGAAGGAGACTCCACAACCTCTCTGGGCAGCCTGTGCCAGTGCTCTGGGACCCTTCCAGCCAAGAAGTTGCCCCTTGTGTTGAGGTGGAACCTCCTGTGCTGCAGCTTCCTTACATTGCTCCTTGTCCAATGGCAGGGAGCAAGTGAGCAGAGCCTGACCTCCTCACCCTGACCCCCAGCCCTCAGATATTGATAAATATTTATTAGATCCCCTCTCAGTCTTCTCTTCTCCAGACTAAAAAGGCTCAGCTTCTCCTCCTCAGGCAGTGCTGCAGTCCCCTCAGCATCCTCATAGCCCTCCGCTGGACCTTCTCCAGCAGATGCCTGTGCCTCTTAAACTGCTTCCACCCCTTTCACAAGCACTGGCACAGTTACCAGAGAGGAAGCTGCTGTTGCCTGGGTCTGGGTTGAGCTTGCGGAGGCAGAAGGGACTGTCTGGGCTCTCGGAGAGGGCACGAGAAGAGCTCTCATTGAGCAGCTCTGTCAGACGCCGCCTCCGACGAAAGTTGATCCAGAACTGGTAGAGGAGGTCACTGTCAAAGAAGTGATGCCTGTTGGAGACTAGGAGACAACAGAGGAGGAGAGAGAGGATAAGGGGGTGTAAAAAAAACCCCAACATATAGCAAGTGTTGCGAGGGCTCCAGGTGCAAGGATTTTAATGCCTCTGTGCTCTGCTGGAGTTTTTCTGACTGTTTGAGGATGCTGTCTGCAGGGCAGAAGGACCAGCAGGGCCACTTCCCCAGGAGATGCCATCCCCAAGGGTACACCACCCCTCCCTCCTTCTGTCCTAAGACACTCAGAGGACTCTTTGCCTTCTAACTTGAAAGTTTAATTCCTTCAGATGGTTCTGATCCCCAGCCAAGCGGAGATGAGCGTTACATCCTCACAGCCCAGCTCTCCTAAGCCAGGGGTGGATCCTAGGCCTGTGGCCGGAGGCTTTGAAGAACTGAGGATCACCAGCTCGGATTTCAACTCAAAGCCTTCGTGGGTGGTGGGAGATTGCTCCGGTTTCAAAGGTCACCGGCTCCAAACATAGAACTAAAAGGCTCTGTTGCCTTTTCCAAGTGGGCACTTGACCAGCACTTGTTGCGTGACATGAATGGGGGGGTTTGTTCCTGGCACGGCCTTCACAGCTATGCTCATCTCTTGCTTCCCATTCTGGCTCCAGCCAGACCCTCACTCACCGTGCTGAATGATGCCATGCTCCAGCAGTGCCCGTCCCAGCTCCACCGCTTCCTTGCGGTTCTCCACTTCTCCCTCCTGAACCAGCCAGTCGATCATCTCACAGCCCAGGAATGTCCTCTGGTACTTCACTGAGTTCTCCTCTCTCACCTTCAGAATCGACTCGTCCATGCTCACCAGCCTGGCACAGAGGTGGGACAAGGCTCCCGTGATGCTGTGCAGCCCTGGCATCCTACACGGAGCTGCAGCCAGGTGAAGCAAGGCCGAGAGAAGCAGGCAAAGCATTGCAGCCAGAACATCGCATTGCAGCCAGAACATCGCTGCCTGGGAGCGGTGGGAAGGGAGGGAGAAATGCAGAGCTGCAGTCAGGCAGCTTTGGACGCTTTCATCAGCGCCGAGGAAGCCGCTTCAGCAAAACCAGCTCAGCTGAAGACCTCGGGGGAAAGCCAAGCAAGGAGCTGAGCGCGGCAGGTGGCGCAGGCTGGTGGAGGAGCTGCCTTGGGCCAACACATGTTCAGCTGGCGGCGAGAGAGCGCCAAGCGCAGGGTGGCCACAAGAGGGCGCAGTGGGCTCAGGCAAGAGACGCGCTGGGGGCGCTCTCTGGTGCCGCCGGCGCCGCTGCCCAGCTCCAGCACAGCACAAGGGATGCTCATCGGCCGCAGGGTCGGGAAGAAAGCTGAAATCGGCCCCCGCCTGCCCGAGGGACTTCTCCTTCCCTGCCACTTTGTGAATCTGACTGCCAGGGTTTGAGGACGGAGAAGATGAGAAGAGGCTGTTAAAGGAAATGGCTCCAGAGGACGGTCTGTGGTTAAACTCAGTCTGGATTTAGGGCCAGAAACAATCAGTACAAAGAAAACTAAACACTTAGAGGTGGAAGGAGGTTTATTTACTGTCTGAGAAGGAGGGGGGTGTTTATTACCAATTTGGGAAACAGGTTAAGCAAGGTGCAGACATCCAGGCCCGTGAGGGTCCTGAAGATCCTATTAGTCTGCTGCTTTTGCTCACTCAGGGAGGCTGGAGGAGTTTGTGAAATAGTCCATCCCAGGAGAACCCAAACTGCAAATTGGACCCAGAACTGGCACTTGGGTTGGACCCCTTAAAAGCATCCATGACATCAAAGTACAGCTCCTGTCTCCCAAAGCATCCATGACATCAAAGTACAGCTCCTGTCCTCCAAAGCATCCATGACATCAAAGTACAGCTCCTGTCCCCCAAAGCATCCATGACATCAAAGTACAGCTCCTGTCCTCCAAAGCATCCATGACATCAAAGTACAGCTCCTGTCCTCCAAAGCATCCATGACATCAAAGCACAGCTCTTGTCCCCCCCGAGAGCCTGGCTGTAGGACCAGCTGTGACAGACTCAGGAGACAGCACTTCCCAACAGCACAGGACAGGGCACACAGAGAAGAAAGAGGAAAGCTGCAGCCATGGCTCCCAGCATCATGCAACCAGCAGACCACACTCCCACCACCCTTTTCCAAGAGCTGGTTTGCCAGGGAAGGACTCACTTCTCATAAAGGCTCTGGCCCCTCATGAACACCTTCACGTCCTTGCTGAGCGGGAAGGTGCCATCGTCCTTGCGGAAGCGGTACAGCAGCTTGGCGTCCTTGTAGTCCGAGTGCTCGTCGCAGACTGAAAGTTGAGAGCAGGGATGTCAGTGCTGTGAGTAGCTGTTGGATGTGGAATCATAAAATCTGGAGATCATCTAGTCCAAGCCCTCTGCTAAAGCAGTATCGCCCAGAGCAGATTGCATAGGAAAGTCTCCAAGCAGGGGCTGAAAGTCTCCAGAGAAAGAAAACCACAACTTCTCTGGACAGCCTTTGCAGCACCCCCTAAGTAAAGAAGTTTCTCCTTAAGCTCAAATTAAATCATCCACCACGATGTGTGGGTTTCTCTGCCACCTGCATGGGTGGCTGCATGCCTGCTGGGTGTGCATCAGCACACAATAACCGAGCACGGTCAGGTCGCTCTTCATGGGAGCTGGGAGGCGATGGGCATAGAATCATGGAATGGGTTAGGTTGGAAGGGACCTCAAAGATCATCCAGTTCCAACCCCCCTGTGCCATAGGGACACCTCCCACTAGAACAGATTGCTCAAGGCTTCATCCAGCCCGGCCTTGAACACCTCCAAGGGGGTTGTGGATCACAGATTTTCCATCACATTCTGTGATCCACAACCTCCCTGGGCAACCTCTTCCTCCTGCCCTCCAGTTCACACCTGTTGCCCTGTGACCTGTCACTGGGCACCAATGAAAAGAGCCCAGGAGAGGTTTAGGTTGGATCTTAGAAAAAACTTTTTCATTGAAAGGGTCCTCAAAGCTTGGAACAGGCTGCCCAAAGTGGTGCTTGAATCCCCATCCCTAGAGGGGTTTACAAGAGGCAGAGATACGGTGCTGAGGGACATGGTTGAGGAGCAGACTTTGCTGAGTTAGATCATGTTTGGACTTGATGACCTTAGAGATCTTTCACAGCCAAAATGATTCCATGACTTTGAGGACACAGAAAGACACAGAAGACAGAAGGAAAAATCCCCACACTGGATCCAAACTCTGCCCCTATCAGATAAAACTGTAAGATAAAATACACAATGGCACCAACTTCTCCGCATCACTTCTTGCCAACACTGCTCTATTCATTTTCAGGTCAAACTGACCTCCAGAGAGAATTTTAGCTCCAAAGCTAGGTGCACACAACTGGAATAATCAAATCTCTAGGAAAAGCCTCTTTTTTTTCCACCTTGGGGATGAGCACACGACCTGCAAACACACGGCTGCTAAGGGCAGGCAAATATTTGGGATGGAGCTTTGAGAGGAATCTGCCTGCAATAGATTCTTAGACTATGGGGGAAGAGGGGGTGGGGGTAAATATATAAATAAATTAAAATCACTTTAAAATGCCCCCAAAAACTCATAGTCCTGCTCTTAAATCACTTAGGGAGCCTTTCTTCACGTCTACCCATCTGAGGCATGAAGGGGGAACTTCAAAGGTAGAGAACAAACAACCTGAGAGTAAAGAAAATGAGTCAGCGTGGGGGAAAAACAAACACCAAAAAGTCCTCACTGAAGTAACTTAAACCCATTGGAGGGAAAGTCAAAAGGTGTGTGAGATTTCTTGGGACAATTTTAACATCTGTTCACCATTCTGAGCAGAGCAGCAGAACTTCATTCCTCTTCTGGTGAGCAGCTCAGTGCTATGAGCTACCAGACCATCTGGAGCTCATCATTTCTTCCCAGCAAGCATCTTGGTCTGAATCCAGGGCACTAAAGTCCATGAGTCACCAAGCAAGAAGGCAGGTGAGGGAGGTTGTTTTCAAAGGTGTGAGCCTGCATCTTCACGACTCCAAGGAGCAACAACCCAACCATCACTGCAAGCAGAAACCGAACCTAACTGAACTGGGTCAGGCACTGAAGCAGGCTGCCCAGGGAGGTGGTGGAGTCAGCATCCTTGGAGGCCATCAGGAAGCATCTGGACGTGGCACTTTGGGACATGGTTTAATGGCCGGGGTGGTGTTGAGCTGATGGGTGGACTCAGGTCTTGGAGACCTTTTCCATCCAAAACAATTCTGTGATTCTATAAAGTCTTACTAGACTGCATCCACAGAAAGACAAAGCTTTTTTTTTTTTGGTTAGTAGGTTGGTTGTTTTTTTGGCTTTTTTGGTTGATTGGGTTTTTTGGCTTTTTTTTTGTTAGTTGTTTTTTGTGGGTTGTGATTTATTTTTTTTTTCTTTTGAGCGGGGGGGTTTTGGATTTTTTTATGGGTTTTGGGGTGGTGTTTGTTTCTTTTCTTTTCTTTTCTTTTCTTTTCTTTTCTTTTCTTTTCTTTTCTTTTCTTTTCTTTTCGGCTACTAGAAGGCCAATTTCAACATTTCCAGCAGGTAATTGGAAACCAGCTCAAACCACATCAGACCATTAAGAGGCTGCACAGACAATGATCTTCATGAGGTAATTATCATCTCCTGCATCCCAGCAGAGAAGAGGGCAAACAGTTTAGCCAGGCAATAGCAAAGCACTTAGCAGAGTGCTGTGGTTAGCAGCCAGCCCTGTTGCCATAGGACCAACAAAAATTAATGGTCATGAGGCGAAGCTGGAAAGGCAGCTCCTGTGCCCTGCTAGGAATTAGCACAGAAGCAGGTGGGATGTGTCTGTGATAAGCAATCAAAACACCACTGGCACCCAGGGCTGCCTGGGTTTCATTAACTAATGGATCTATTTAAAACTGTCTGCTGGGAGAGATGGAAAAATAATCAGGTTGGGGTGTTAATGGTTAACTGGGAACTCACTGCTTCAGCTTGGTGCTTTTGAGATAAAGCACAACAGCAGCTGACTTTCATTCAAGGCAGCTTAATGTAAAAGGACATGAACCACAGCAAGGAGCAGATGGCATTGCAGTGGTCCAAGGCAGCTTTCTGGACCCTAGAAAAGAGGGGGGAAGAGAGGGCTGGGTTTGGGGTGTGGTTGTCATCTGCTTTGGTCTCCTCAGCCTCAGGTCATGCTGGACCTTGGATGCTGTGTTCAGTTTGGGGCCACACACTACAGGAAAGACACACTTGAGGTGCTGGAGCTTTGAGTTGCACCAAGGGAGGTTTAGGTTGGACATAAGGAATTATTATCTTCCTCAAAAGGGTTGTCAAGGCCTGGAACAGGCTGCCCAGGGCAGTGGTGCAGTCCCCATCCCTGGAGGGAGGTTTCCAAGCCCTGTAGATTTACAAGATTGTGTAATGACAGGGTGAGGAGAAATGGGTTTAAACTAGAAGAGAGGAGATTTGAACTAGATGTTAGGAAGAAGTGAGGGTGGTGGGACACTGGAACAGGTCGCCCAGGGAAATGGTGGATCACAGAACCACAGAATGTGATGGAAGATCTGTGATCCACAACCCCCCCTGGAGATGTTCAAGGCCAGGCTGGATGAGGCCTTGAGTGACCTGTTGTAGTGGGAGGTGTTCCTGCCTATGGCACAGGGGGGTTGAAAGTGGATGAGCTTTGAGGTCCCTTCCAACCTAACCCATTCCATGATTCTATGCCCATCACCTCCCAGCTCCCATGAAGAGTGACCTGACCGTGCTCGGTTATCGTGTGCTGATGCACACCCAGCAGGCATGCAGCCACCCGTGCAGGTGGCAGAGAAACCCACACACCGTGGTGGATGATGTAGTGGTCCATCAGCTTCTGCATGAGGCGGATGCCTGTCTCTCTGTCTGGTGCTTCCTTGTGGTCGATCAGCCAATCTGTCAGCTCCTTGGCCACAAAGCAGTTGGGGTAGGTCCGGAGGTGGTAGCGCCTGTCCTTAATGAGCTTCCCGTCGTGGAGGCGAAGCCTGGGGAGAAAGGCAGCCAGTGAGGAGAGCTGGCAGGGCAAGGGAATTCAGCTCTCACAGCCCAGTGTCTGCCCAGCCCGGAGAAGGCACTGATGAGCTGGGACTCCTGACAAGCACCCAACAACTTGGATATGCAGCCAAACTTCTTGTCCTTGTCAGTCTGCAGTGGTCAGCCCTAAGGAGCCTCTCCATCGTCCCCTTCTCTCCTCCTCTCACTATGCCTACACGAGACTTAGTCTGAGCCATGCCTGTCCTTCTGTTCCAGAAAAGCCTCTAAAAACTACACAGGAGCTAAGTGGAGCTTATTTGAGAGGGACAGGGTTCTGCTGGAGAGAGTCCAGCGTGAGGGGCTACGAGGATGCTGAGGGTACTGCAGCAGTGCCTGGTGAGGAGAGGTTGAGGGACCTGGGGCTGCTTAGTCTGCAGAAGAGAAGACTGAGAGGGGATCTAAGGAATGTTTATAAATATCTGAAAACTGAGGGTGAGGAGAAGGGGACAGGCTCTGCTCACTTGCTCCCTGGGATAGGACAAGGAGCAATGGATGGAAGCTGCAGCACAGGAGGTTGCAACTCAACACGAGGGGGAACTTCTTGACTGTAAGAATCCCAGAGCACTGACAGAGGCTGGCCAGAGAATTTGTGGAGTCTCCTTCTCTGGAGACTTTCAAGTCCTGTCTGGATGTATTTCTGTGTGACCTGAGCTAAATTATCTGGTCCTGCTGTGGCAGGGGTGTTGGACTCAGTGATCTTTTTGAGTCCCTTCCAACCCCGACATCCTGTGATCCTATACAAAGAGTCAAAACACACATAAAAAATAATAGTGCAGACACTCAGGGCAATTATGGCCTGAAATTGAGCTGAAGAGGTGCTTAGGTTGGGCATTAGGAACAATTTCATTACTGAAAGAGTGGTCAGGTGTTGGAACAGGCTGCCCAGGGAGGTGGTGGAGTCACCATCCCTGGAGGGGTTCAAAACCAGTGTAGGCATGGCACTTTGGGGCATGGTTTAGTGGGCATGGTGGGGTTGGACTCAACGATCTCAGAAGTCTTTTGCAACCAAACCAACTCTATGGTTCTGCACATTTGTGTGTGCTGTGTGTGCATACACTGCCAGCTTGGTGTGATTCTCTGCCTAGTTCCCCTTCTCCTCAACCATGAAAGCAGGCTTTGGGAATGAGCTTAACTTCCCTATGGGGAAAAGCAGCAGCTGATCTGAGAGTGACTTGCCTCACTGCAATAACTCAGTGCAAGAGACATAAAGTTATGACTGTATTTTCCATCCTGTGGGTAAGCTTATTTCTATTTCCAGTGTTTTACCCCTCTGGAGTGACTGAGGTTTAAAATGGGTCCTATAACCTGGGACAAAGGGGACCCTATAGCCTGGCTCAGGTGTGGAGAGAGAAAATGAAATAGTCAAGATGTGTTAAAATGGATCAGTGCCTGTGCAAGGGGCTTCTGCCTGCAGCAGCAAGACAGATCCTGGATCATTTGTGACCATAAGAAGGAGAAGGAGGTACAGTAAGTGTGAGCAGAACTCCTCTGTACTGCACTCAATGCTGGCACTTATCAGCAAGGTAAAGGCAGGACACAAATGTTACATTCTTCTGAGAATCAACATTATCAACTCATTTTTTTTTCCTCCCAACTTTTCTTCTCATGGCAGCTGCCTCAGGACAAAATCTTAGTCACAGCTCAGGGTGGGAGCAGCCATGGGAGCACTTGTTCCTTCTGCACCTATCCAGATGGATCCCATTGCACTACCTGCTAATCCTCGTGTCCAGTAAAAGGCAGTGACAGTGGACAACAGTTGTGGTGTTTTCTGGTTCAAACTGGGATAGTCTGGGTCTGAGTTTACCAGAATTCAGGCATCCTTTCCTGAAACTCCTGAAGTTATAATTAGTCTCTGACTCCAGTGGAAGGATGTGTGAAGGTTACTCAGGTGAGTACAGCTTCAGCTTTTAAAAGGACCTTAGCAACTGAGCTAGCCACAAGGCACAGAGCTCTTGTGTGTCCAAGCCAAAGCCAACCCAGCTTGGCAGGACATCTGTCCAGGAGCCAAACCTCTGCCCTGTAGCTATGACTGTTCCCACAATACTGGCCCTGGAAAACACCCAGTGCATGCTGCAGCCTCAGAAGGCAGATGTTTAATTAACATCTCCCCTGTAACTCCAGGATGCTTCTGGCTTCAAACTATTCATTTCAACTCACAGCTTTGCCCCAGGCCAGTGCATTTTGCAAAGGAGTTACTCACTGTGGTCCTTCTGTGCTTAATGCCTCACGTTCTTCTGCTCCTTTAGAAGAAGTTATGTGAACAGCACATCATGAAATCATACAATCATAGAATCATTTGGGTTGGAGAAGACCTCCAGCATCACTGAGTCCAACCATTAACCCAACACTAAACCACGTCACTCAGCACATGGTGCCTAGGGATGGGGTTCAGTGGTAGCAGCTTAGCTACTACAGGTAGGGATGGAACTGTGAGCTCTAGGTGAGCAGTTGGACTTGATGATCTCAAAGGTCTCCTCCAACCTCAACAGGTTCTATCTCCACAGCTTTTAAATCCCTTCAGGGGTGGGGACAACAGCTTCAGGCACCATATGGGAAGTTTTAAATACCCTAAAAATCAGAAAAGAATGGATTCTCTTAGACTGCAGGATTTACAAAAAGCAGGCTCTCAAAACTCTTCAGATGAAGACTTTGTGTGGGAGTGAATATGTAGTAATTGATTTGGCAGAAGGGTTGGACTGGATGATCTTTTGAGGTCCCTTCCAGCTCTTAGCAGTCTGTGATTGATGTCATTAATGCTCAGTTACCTTCTGGGGAACTAAAAAGCTAGCCTGGCTAACCAAAGATTGATGCTGAACCAGCTCCTGGCCTTGCCTATGACTTGCCTCCATCAAATATTGAAGTCAATATTTAATATTTTACTCTCTCTACCTGGAAAATTCACTCCCAGATTGGCCAGAAGTCATTCCAGCAGAGAGATTTTACCTGAACAGAACACTCCACCCTACACCAAACAGCTGCCTGCTATTTTTAGATGTTCTAGCCTTTCCCTTCCTTCATTTCATGGTCCACTGTCACACTGCAACCAGACACAGTCAGCAGCAACTGCAAAGAGAGAGGCTCCCACCCTGCCATCCCTCTGCTGCTGGAGAGGACAAGCAGTCACTTTTTACACACTTTTCTTTCCTTTGTAATCAGCAAGTGGATGCCACTTCAGAGACATGTTTGGTAGAGATAAGAAATGTTTAACCAAGAGTTCTCTGCTGCTATCAAGAGTCTGCAGGAGTGCATATATAGATATATATGTAATAACACGAGTGGGATAGAATAGGGACAGGAATAGGAATAGAATAGGGATGGAGTAGGAACAGGAATAGGAGTAGAATAGGGCCAGGAATAGGAGTAGAATAGGGCCAGGAATAGGAATAGAATAGGGACAGGAATAGGAATAGAATAGGGACAGAGTAGGAACAGGAATAGGAGTAGAATAGGGACAGGAATAGGAATAGAATAGGGACATAGTAGAATAGGAACAGAACAGGGACAGGAATAGGAATAGAATAGAGACAGAGTAGGGACAGAAATAGGAATAGAACAGGGACAGAGTAGAATAGGGACAAAGTAGGGATTGAGAAGGTCTTGTAATGACAGGAGGACGAGTAATGGGTTTAAACTTGCAGAGGAGAGATTTAAACCAGATGTTAGGAGGAAGTTCTTTAGAGTGAGGGTGGTGAGACACTGGCACATGTTGCCCAGGGAGGTTGTGGCTTCTCCTTCCCTGGAGGTGTCCAAGGCCAGGTTGGATGAGGCCTTGAGTGACCTGTTCTAGTGGTGAGGGATTGGAACTGGGTGAGGTTTGAGGTCCCTTCCAATCTAAACCACTCTACGCTTCTATGACTCTAAGTGTGTCCTTGTGGCCTTCTTCCTTTCCCTTTGTTTACTGTTTCCCATCAGCAACAAGGAGACAAATTCTGCCCTTCAGACACTGACGGACGTAACTCCAACTGCATCTTGAAGCAGCTCAGCTGACACCAGCTGCAAAGCAGTCCGTGTTCAATGCAAAAATAAGGCATGTGAACCTCTGAGAGGTTTATAGCCATACTTCCAGATTTAAAAATAAATTAAAAAAAAAAAAAAATTAAGGAAGGATGTGTCAGGCAATATTTTGAGTTTTCCAAATGCCAAATCCTAGCCCGTGCACATATTTCATTTTGTAAAGGGGAAACAAAAAGCAGAGCAAGGAAGGATAAGATTCCTGCTGGAACATGAGAGTTGGCTCTTATGAAACAGCCCTGGCTTGGCAGTGGCTGTGCTGCTCTCACATGAGCTTGCTTTGGGTCGGCTGTGTTGGCTAACCAGATTGTTTCTTTGTGGAGGTCACTACAAAGACATCATTATTCATCCTGAGTAACCTTGTCGAGAGGCAGCTCTGCAGCAGCATAAGTGGAAGAGGGAAAAGAGAAAAGTAACCCCAAAAGACAAGCCCCTGGGGAGCCCAGAGGTTAAGTCACTTCAGCTGATGCAAACACAGCTTCCCTGCTCTTGGCAGAGCAGCATTTTCCAGCACCCTTAAAGATTTCCACTGCTGGAGAGCAACCCAAGATGCTCCTCTCTTGATTACTTCTGCATGCCACAGAATGGTAAGGGACGAAAGGGACCTCTGGAGATATCTGCTTTAGATGTGTCCACGTTTTGGAGAGAGCAGAGCCTAAATCAAGGGCATTTCATAGAATCAGTCAGGGTAGGAAAGGACCACAAGGATCATCTAGTTCCAACCCCCCTGCCATGCCCAGGGACACCCTACCCTACATCAGGCTGCCCACAGCCTCATCCAGCCTGGCTGCAAACACCTCCAGGGATGTGGCCCCAACCACCCTCCTGGGCAACCCATTCCAGGCTCTCACTACTCTCATGCTCAACAACTTCCTCCTCACATCCAATCTGAATCTCCCCACCTTCAGCTTTGCTCCATTTCCTCTAGTCCTGTCACTACCTGACAGCCTAAAAAGCATTTATCAAAGCAAAGGGCTTCCTTCTGTGGGAAAAGGTGCTGCTTCCCCTGCACTACAGTTGCACAGCCAGAGCCATCCCTAGAGCAACAAATATTCTGCAGCCAGCACTCACAATTGCCTGCACAAAGTGGGAATGTCTCCCTGGGATGCTCTCCACCCCCTCCCCACATAAACAGACCTTGACCATCTCAAATGCCAAGGTGGAGCTTTCAAGGATATTAACTCCAGTTCACGTTCCCACAGCAGCTGAGGTACAAATGAGTGACCCTGGAAAGCTGCAACAGCCAAAGAGAGGTATTTTTTTTTTCTGTTCCTATCTGTACAGGGGGAAAAAAAAATAAAAATAAAACCAAACAACAAAGCAACCATAAAACAACACTAAAAGCTTGACACAAAACCACCCTCACAAACAAACAAGCAATTTCTCAGTGAAAGGCATCAACAGCCATAAGAAAATAGCTGTAAAATAGCTATTGGAGAGGCACATTCAGGCAAAACAACCCCTGCAAGTGAGCCCAATAAAACCCAGTCTGCTGCATTCCCAGTCTGCTAAAGCACCAGTACATACTGGGTGGGGGAGAGAAAAGTTTTGCATGCCTGTGATGGCACAAAGTGGCAAGGAAGGAAATAAAACATCTCTGTGCATTTAAATATCTCACAAGACTTCAATCTGGAAAAGGAATCCCAACCAGCACAAGTCTGCTTCCCAGTTCCACCAGTGCTGAGAGTGCACTAATAGGCTTTTAAGCTCCTTCTGACCATGCAGTCTCATCTTCTGAAGAGTGGCCACCTACAGCAGCCCATGAGTGCTCCAGAAAGACATTCCCTCCTCTAGAGAGCTGAGTTCAGCAAAGAGCCACAAATCTCTTGAGGAGAACCCTTAAGGTCTCTGCTCAGGAACACAAATGTAGGTGCATTCAGCTGCAGCTTCCAGCATCTCCAGTTTCATAAAATCATAGAATGTCCAGGGTTGGAAAGGACCTCAGAAGCTCATCTGGTCTAGCCAGAGCAGGATCACCCAGAGCAGATCACACAGGAAGGCATCCAGATGGTTCCTGAATATCTCGAGAGAGGGAGACTCCACAACCACTCTGGGCAGCCTGTTCGAGTGCTCTGTCACCCTCACAGGGAAAAAAATTCTTCCTCAGGTTCACATGGAACCTTCTGTGCCTCAATTTCCGCCAATTTCCCATTGTCCTGGCACTGGGCATCATCGAGAAGAGCCTGGCTCCAGCCTCCTGCCACTCACCTCCTACATTATAACCATTAACGAGGTCACCCCTTAGTCTCCTCCTCTCCAAGCAGCACAGCCCCAGCTCCCTCAGGCTCTGCTCATAAGGGAGATGTTCAACTTCCTTAATCATCTTTGTGGCTCTGCCCTGCACTCTCTCAAAGCAGCATCCTGTCCTTCTTGAACTGGGGAGGCCCAGAACTGGACACAATGCTCAGCAGAGCATCCAATTTAACAGCATCTCAGTTTGAGTACCCCCAGAAAACACTCAGCACGACGGAGGGCTTTGAACGGGGGCTTAAAATCACAATTTTGTTCCTCCTAGGAAAAAAAAAACCTCCATTTCCCCTTTTTAATTTTTTTTTTTTCTGCCCAAAGCATAAATTTACCAAGTATATTTTCTGTTTCAGAGTGACTAATGCAGCTTTAAAGTGACACTGGAGAGCAGCTGCTTCACTTGGCCATGAAGAATACTCAGAAGAGAGCGCAGAAGGGCTTGTCTGTACTTGAGAAGCTCAAGGTTACAGCAGGGTGTGAAGCCAAAGCACAGTTAGCTGCTCCACAATCTCTCTGTGCAGATAAACTATTTGTTGCAATTAGAAGTGACTAATTGGGCCTCTCTCCCAGCATGCCACCCAGGAACACACAACGCCCAGGAACACCACTCTGATTTCCATGGGAGTTTAGAGAGAGAATCGTGGATTGGTTTGGGTGGGAAGGGATGTGCTGGATTGAACTAACTGGAGGATGCGAATGAGAAATTAGACTATAGGCTGAGAAAGGACTTTTAGAGGTCATTTAGTGGATCCCTCCAGCAGTCAGCAGGAACATATGCAACTAGGGCAGCCCCAAACAACCTAACCTGGGATGGGGTTCTGGGAATGGGGCAGCTCCCACCTCTCCAGGCAACCTGGGCCAGGTTCTCACCACCCTCAATGTCAAACATTGCTTCTTTCTCTCCAGTCTGAATCCCCTCTTTGAGCTCAAACCATCACCCCTTGTCCTGTCACCACAAGACCTGCTCAAAAGTCTGTCCCCCGCTTTCTGATTTGGCCCTCTTTAAGCACCAAAAGGCCACCAGAAGGTCTTCCTGGAGCCTTCTCTCCTCCAGGCTGAATAACCCCAACTCTCTCAACCTGTCCTCATAGCAGAGGGCTCCTACACACCCCTCATTTGCTGTGGCCTTCTCTGCCCCCCCTCCAAAAGGGTCATGACTGAAACAGAAAGACCAAGAGTAGGACATGAGAAGCAAGCCTCAGGCAGCAGCTCTTTGATGCCCAAGATTAAACTATACATGGAAATTAGCTTTGTCTTTATGATGGGGAGAGGCTCAAGACACAAAACTCATCTTCCTCCTTTTTAGTCCCATGGAGTAGAAAGCAGCATCCCTGCACTGGGGGTTGGAACTAGATGGCAGAGGGCTGGAGTGCCTCTCCTATGAGGAGAGACTGAGGGAGGTGGAGCTGTTCAGTTTGGAGAGGAGAATGCACCCAGGTGACCTTATTGTGGCCTTTCAATATCTTAAGGGGGCTACAAGAAAGCTGGGGAGGGACTTTTGAGAATGTCAAGTAGGGATAGGACTGGGGGGAATGGAAGAAAGCTGGAAATGGGGAGATTCAGCCTGGGTGTTAGGAAGAAGTTCTTCAGCATGAGGATGGTGAGAGCCTGGAAGGGGTTGCCCAGGGAGGTGGTGGAAGCCTCATCCCTGGAGGTGTTTAAGGCCAGGCTGGATGAGGCTGTGGGCAGCCTGATGTAGTGTGAGGTGTGCCTGTCCATGGCAGGGGGGTTGGAACTGGATGATCCTTGTGGTCCCTTCCAATCCTGACTGATTCTACTATTCTATGGCCTTCAAAGGTCACTTCCAACCCAAACCATTCTATGAGTCTATGACCCTGGCAGACAGACATTCCAGAGCACAATGTCCACTCTTTCCTCCATTGCTTTAGGATTCATTTTGTTCCCAGCCATCCCCAGGAAGCATTCCCTCACCCCTATGCCTGTGCAGCTATTTCTGGCTGGGAAATGCATCCTGACACTGAACAGACTCATCCCTCTGGCCAAATCAAACTTGGGAGGGATTTGCAAAACTTGCTGGGAAGCCAAAGGACTGTAAAGATGGAGCAAAGGTTTGTTTGGCTAAATACAATAGCAGGGAGGCAGGGCAGGAAGTGGAGAACAGGGGAAAAACAAATGTTTGAGATCTAATGTAGATACAACAGTGATATTTGCTGATGGAGGCTTTCAGAGTCAGGATAGACCACAAAGTTCCTTTACATGTTTCTTTATTCTTTGCCTGCATAAAAGCAGATGAGCACAAGGTGGATACTTAGCCCTGCCCCATCTGCTGCTGCCTGAGACATCACCCATACCCTTCTGCCCCAGTTTCCCTCTTGGTATCTGTTGGACATCCAGGCCCCAGGAAGATTCACATCTTACCTGCCAGGCTGTGAGCTCCCCAAAACATGAGAGACAGACTGGAGCACTCAGTTTGCTCTGCATCACTCCATTCTCCCCTCAGCCAGATGAGCTGCAGGGGAAGGAGCAGCCCAGCTGCAGGCTCTATCCTCTCACTCTCCTCCCTGTGTTTTACACACTGTGCTGGCCAGGAGCTCCTGCTCTAGGAACAAGCTCCTGGCCATTCCAAAGCAGCAAGATGTGACTGCTCTGTGCCAAGCCACCAGCAGAAGGACCCCTCTCTCCATCACTCTGAGTGCTGGGTACACAGGAGTCCTTCCTTGGCTTTTAGACCCACCAAACACAGCTGAAGAAAAGAGCAGTGATGGCTGATGAAGTCCTACTCTTCCCCATGCAACAAAGAGCTTGAGCCTTTCAAGAGCACATCAGCAGCATGAAGCAGTAGAAGCTGCCCAAAGGCAGGTGGGGTCTGCTTTCTGTGCTGCAGCCTTTGCAAAGCACCACCTGTCTCCCAGCACCATGGCTTTAGCACATGAAATTGTCTATATTGAGGGTTCTCATCTCTTCTCTTCACTCATGTCTGCTTGCTACCCCTTCCCCCAACCCCTTCCAGCAGAGATAGCAGGTTCACCCCAGGCTAGCAAACCGAACAGGAGCAAGCAGCTCAAGATTGAAACTTGCTGTTATAGCTCTGGTTTGAAATCTCTCAGATTCGAAGAAGTCCCTTATCAGGAGCCTCCAATACTCTCAAGCTATGGGAGGAAAAAAAATATTTTTAAGAAATGGGTACTCTAAAAAGTACAGAAGTCTTGGGGCTTTCTACTTAACTTTGTCACGCTCAGGCAAAGCTAGGACTAGGGGGAATGGAGCAAAGCTGAAGGTGGGGAGATTCAGACCAGATGAGGAGGAAGTTCTTTACTGTGAGAGTCTGGAATGGGTTGCCCAGGGAGGTGTTTGGGGCCACATCCCTGGAGGTGTTTGCAGCCAGGCTGGATGAGGCTCTCTCCAGCCTAATCTAGGGTAGGATGTCCCTGCCCATGGAAGGGGGGTTAGAACTAGATGATCCTTGTGGTCCCTTCCAGCCCTGACTGATTCTATGATTCTATTCCCTGCCTGCACAAACCCTGCCTCCTCTGAGACTTTCAGCAACCCTTTTACAGGCTTAGGCTATCCTCACACTGCCATGAGAAGTGAAGTTGGGAGGAGAAAAAAAAAAAAAGAGTTGATATTGTTGGTTCTCAGAAGAATATAACATTTGTATCCTGCCTTTACCTTGCTGATAAGTGCAAGCATTGTCTGCAGCACAGAGGAGTTCTGCTCACACTTATTGTACCTCCTTCTTATGGTCACAAATGATCCAGGATCTGTCCTGCTGCTGCAGGCAGAAGCCCCTTGCACAGGCACTGATCCATTTTAACACATCTTGACTATTTCATTTTCTCTCTCCACACCTGAGCCAGGCTATAGGGTCCCCTTTGTCCCAGGTTATAGGACCCATTTTAAACCTCAGTCACTCCAGAGGGGTAAAACACTGGAAATAGAAATAAGCTCACCCACAGGATGGAAAAAAAAAAAAAAAGTCATAACTTTATATCTCTTGCATTGAGTTATTGGAGTGAGGCCTCACTCCCAGATCAGCTGCTGCTTTTCCCTATAGGGAAGTTAAGCTCACTCCCAAAGCCTCCCTTACAATGTGGACTGAAATCCTGCAAAGGCAGAAAGGTCACAGCCACCTCCACCCCAACAACAGCAGCTCTCCCCGTCACTACCTGTGCTGGTTTGAACTAATTGGAGGATTTTCATGAGAAGTTAGATTATAGGCTGAGAAAGGGGGGAAAAAAAAATTCATTCTACTCCAGTCATAGGTTTACTGAAAAATGTCTAAAAGTTAGAACCCAAACAAAGATAAGGCAGAGCTGTTTGAGCCATGCTTGGTGCTGCATCTCTCTCTCTGCCTTCTTAGCTGGATCTGTGTAACTTCACTAACCAGTTTCCTGCTACTAAACCCCCCTGGCTGCTCTATCTGGCTTATTTGACACATAAGACAGATAGTGGGATAAGATTGGGAAGTGGGGGGAAGGTGGTAGGGTGGTTGGGAACCCCTCTTAGGGACTCTGATCTCTGGGAGGGCTGTGGTGCTTCTGTATTACCTTGTTATTCTATCTGTAAATATCTGTAATATATTCTAAATAGATGCTTGTATATTGTGTAAAGCTTCATTCCTTAACTTCCAGCTGTCTGACTCTAGCCTGGGTAACTTCAGAGTTGGGTGGGATGGAGGGGGGCAGGGAACTCCAAAACCACCACACCACCCAAGGCAAATATTTCATTTCTGGAGCTAGAACATCAGCGTTTGAGAGGCAATGGTCTGAAAGTGTGGGCAAGCATCACTGTGGATTCAAATCCTAACTGCTTAGGACACTGGCTGAGCTTAGCTGGAAATTGTCAGTCCTTGATGGAGCACAAACAATGCAGCTCGGGTTAATGCGACTCAGAACGGACAACACATAGACACAGAGCTAAATTGAGGAGTCTAATTCTGGGCTCTTTACATGATATAAAGATATTTCTCCTATTTTCCACCCACATTTAAAAAAAAAAAAAAATTAAAAAAAAAAAATAAAA